>VXAU01001442.1:259287-304252 GCA_013399695.1 Formicarius rufipectus | reverse complement strand
AGCCTTACTTTAGTGCTGGGGAAAAAATAAAACCAAAAACCAAAAAACAAACCAAAACCAAATAACAACATTCTTGCCACTTTCTAAGTAATTTCACTCAGTTAGGTAACTAAAAAATAAAATCTTGGAGCCAGCTTGAACAGCATGCAAATTTATGATCCAAGGTTCTCTATTATATTCATTGAGCATGCTGCATGATCAGGATCCTCAGAACATGTTGCAATATGATTTGACTAATGCATAAGAGATCTAATGACTGTTTCTCATTATGGCCCTAACATTCTGACTCATGCTATCATTCCTAAATAGTGTCTTAGAGAAAAGTATGAATTTGTATGTCAATGATTTTACACACACTATTGACAGACACTTCCCAAGGACTGTTCTCAGATTGGAATAATAATGCACTGAACACCTTCAGCAAGAGGACAAACAGTTGACAGGTGTCAAGGAGAGAGGGAGGCTGATGAGTCATCTGCAAGTTGAGTTATGTACCGGGAACAAAATATGACTACTTATATCACAGAAGAAAAATGTGAGGTTTGATGAGGTGTAACTCATTTGTGTTTCGTACTGCTGGGAAGCAGCAGTAAGAAAAAAAAGATGTAGTTTCATCTCAGTGAGCAGGAGAATGGTGATACATTTACAACAATAAACAAGACAAAATTAATAAATACATTAAAAAAATACCTATTAGAACTGAAGTTTGGAGCAAACAGCTTCATGAAGATTTATAGTCTGTAAAAGTGATATGAATTGTATATATAATCATTATTTCTGTTAGCATTTCATACCCAGCATCTTAATTTGCAAGGTGATTTCTAGCAAATAGCTGAATTGCTGTTAAACATGATTTCAGTGAAAGATTAAAGGAGTTTTAAGACTTTTAGCTCTAGTCTTTTGCACGTGTACATTGTGTCCTTGCCCGATTCTAGACTTCAAATTTATCAGTTCAAGAACGGAAACTCTGTCTTTTGGATTTTATAGCACACAACACAGTAGGACCTGTCACTGCACACGGCAACAGGAACAATAGAAAAGCATAAATAGCCGAGTGCAAATAAGAGCCCTGTGCATTTTTCCTCAAGTGATAAGTGGTGGATATGAAGAATTTGACATTAGAGTCTGTCTTCTAACAAAGTATTGAAATGAAAGTTGGAAGAATTAATGTAAATTAATCTGCTTTTAGCATCACTTTCTCCTTTCATCTTCTTACTGAGGACTAAATCGTGGAGAGAACAGTAACAACACAGTTCTTGAAGTCCCCTGCTATCAGAAGTAAAGTGACACAGGACTCACAGTGGGTGTCTTAAAGTCTGTTTTCCTCATTGACATTTAATTTCTAGAAGATAAAGGCCTTGCACTCTCATTTGCTCACAGAGCTGCTCCAGCATTCTCCTGTTTATGTTTAAAAGGGAGTCCTCAGGTCTGTGAAACGTCTCTGATTTTTCCATCCTTGCTCTCACTTTTTCTCTGGAAAGAACAGTTAGACAAATTCATTTGCTGAAAAATTGAGCAGCTTTTGGTGTTTTCATTAAAAAGTAAAGATCTGTATGATGTTTCTCAGATGCCATAAAATGCCAAGGTAGCCATACATATTTTACAGTTACAAAATAGTACCCTACAGAGGGCTTGAAGAATGAGTAGATGAATTCTGGAAGCAACTTTCTGTGAAGAATCAATAGCATGCTGACTTCAGTGTTCATCTGACAACATCTATTACTCTATGTGAGGTGTGAGCTGAACAGTTTCTGCCTTTTTTTTTTTTAATACTATGCATATTGAATTATGTCAGACCAGCACAACCCTTTAGATTCATGGATTTATTTACTTAAGGTCGACAAGCTTTTTTGTTAATATTCATTGTAAATCATGCCAGGAGCCTCTAGCCTCTAGCAATTATTTAAAGTTTGAGATGCAGTCAAATACTGTCACTTTTATTTCTCATATTTATTAGTTTTCTCCTTCACTTTTGTATCTTCTTGCTTTTTTAATGATGTCAGATGGACCACTCATCTGAGCTTTCATTTTACTTTCAATCTGTACTTTTTTTCTCCCTTGCTCCAGAAGGTTTGCACGGCCAATATATCAGTTTTAAATTTGTCCTTTAAAGTGCTCAATAACAAGCAACTTATATGGTGATCAAACAGAGTAGTACACAGCTGCATGACAGACTGTCACACTGTTATGTGGGAGAGTAGAAAGACACAGGTGACACAAATTAGGGCAGAGCAGAGACTTTGACAGCTGAGGTTCAGCCTCACAACCCCAAGTTGAGGAAGACAGGGCTGGCCTGAAAAAGGCAGTCAGGCTCAGCCAAGGCTCCAGATCCCCAGGTAAGACCATGGTGAAAAGGCAAGTCCAGGTCTGAACCGGGAGCAGAAGTCAGGATCAGGTCCAGTGATGGTAACCAGGGTCAGTCCAGTGATCACCACGTAAACTCACAGTGATGAGGCAAGTCCAAGGTCAACCCAGGGCTCAGGATCTGGGTCAACAGAATAGATGGCCAGGCACAAGCAGAGGTAAATTGAAAGGCTTCTTTTCATAATAAAGAGGGGAACTCTGAAATAGATAGCTAATGATTATATGAGTTTTTAAATTTAACTGTCAACCTTAGTGAGTAAGGACCCTGTTTACTTTCAACAAGAGGCTGAAAAGAGAACTTATATCACCGGCAAATCCAAATCACTGAAATTTACCTGTTTGTCAGTTTTTTAAATATTAAAAATATGGGTAGTAGATATTACAATGCACTGTGTGCACACTAGGATGGAAGGGAGAGGAAAACAGTATTGTTCAGAAGCAGAATCCCTTCTGAAGCCACTTTCACAGATGCTCATGCAGCGACTGCAACTGCTCTGCACCAGGGCAGGGGGTGAGAAACAGTGCAGGTTCTTTCTTTGAGCTCAATGATAAATTCCCAGAAACAAATTACTTAACAAAATAGCTGTTTTAATAATATTCCAATAAAGTAATAGAGTAAAAAAAAGGACTATGGATAGGAACAATACCTGACACTGCTCCAGATGTTGGGAACTCCATGTTTGTGCAGCATTGGATGTACCTTGGATATTTCCAGGGCAAGATGAACAGATCTTATCTCTGGAGGGTTTCATCTGATGATGGATCAGCGTGGTGAGCTGGGAAACAGATGGAATTATCCCAGCCCTCCACCTCAAACGTGTTGATAGATGTTTAGAGAAGCAAGTGGTAGGACTGGGCAGAGGGAAATGAGATCCAATTAGCATCTAGATCTTGCTTTCAGTGTCTGTGGGAAACCTACAACGTGAGTGAAAGAAGGCAAGAGACTCTCAAGCATAGTTGACAAGTTTGGAGACCCATCTGTACTCACATAAATTGGAAGTCTGATGTAAATGGAGAAAACATAAAATTTCTTTCTTTCCACAAAAGAAATCATGAAGAAAAAGTGCCATTGGTGTGTTCATTTCTTTAAGGCATTCAAATGTTTGACACTTTTGTCACTATAATGATGATCTAATCAACGGTAAAACACAAATGTTTATCTTTGAAATATACACATGGATATTAAAGTGGTTTATGGTGTTAATGGACAGAGACTGAGATCTTAGTTCAATATAAACGTAACTAAGAAGCAAATGATAATAATAATAAAAACTACAAAATTCCAATATTGTCAACATTTCTTCATTTGTGCCCTCACATTTTGCAAACACTTTTTTTTACCTGTTAGTAAACTGCTTTATAAATCACATGGAGGTTTCTAGCCAGAAGAAAGGAAGGTAATAGATGTTGATGTTACACAGCCATAGCAATGTAGACCCTATGCATTCCTTGCACGTTTTGATTTCTGTCTCCCTTTTCACTTACAAAGTATTCATTTCATTGATTAAAGAGACAGTGTGATACAAAAAATTGAAAACTCTGGGAAAGTACAATTTACAGTTCAATAGCATCTGGGAGATACACCATACTTCCTCCTTACTTTAGAGCAATTTCCAGTTGATGATTAGCCTCTGATCTCTCCTTTCTGGTGACCAAGGACAGGACTTGAGGGAACTTCATAAAGCTGTGTCAGGGGATATATAGTTTGGGTATTAGAAAAAAAAGCTTTTCACCCAGGGGGTGGTTAGGCACTGGAACGGGCTTCCCAGGGAAGTGGTCATGGCATCAAGCATGCCAGAATTCAAGCTGAAAATGCATATATTTTTAGAAAGAAAACATGAAAAAGTGCAATAAAAGAAATAGTGGTGTTTCTGAGTTTTAACCAAGGAAAATAGTTTATCATATTGGATTTTTATGTCAGCAATTGTTTCCTTGATATGTCATGGTTTGTCCACTGGTATTCTTAATTTTAGTTTAAGAAGTGTAGTGCCTCCAGTGAAGGGGACACTAATGCTTTCAAGGGCAAATAAACTCTTCCTATGCTTGCTGTACACAATACTACTAGGCAAAGATAAAAGACTTGCTTTTCTCATATTTCCCATCCATCTTGTAAGGATTTTTAAATGCTTCCTTATTCAGGAGGTAGTCACACTATGCTAGGAAGAAAGAGCTCATGAAACTCCACCAAATATATAAAATTAAACTTTAACCATTCTGCACATACTAAACAGTTTCTCACATGACTGTAGCTTCCTAGAAAAATGATGAATGGTCAGAATGTGTTTCTGTTCATTTGTCTTGATTCCAGTGAGCATGTGAAAATAGTAATTCTGCATACATTACACTAACTCAGCAAAAAAATATCTGATTTCTTGAGCTAGCAAACCCAAACTCCTTCAAATTATTAATCTTTTTCATTAGCAGAGGAACATCAAGTATAATGTAGAAAGAAATGTGGTAAAGGTCATTAAAAGAGAAGAATTAGACAGGAAACTTGAATTAGTCATTCCTGACAATACAAGTAGCACTTTCACTTACAAGAAATTATTTTAATTTAAAAAAGCAATAATCCTTATGAAGGAAATGTAAATTTGAAGAGAAATGACACATTAATTGTCCTCATATGTTTTATCTAGTTGGGTGTACTAATGGAAGTAATAGAAATGTTGTAACTTCATGCCAAGTCATTATTAAAATGGTTGAAGTCAAGGACCTGAATGCTGAGTAAATGACAAAGTTTGCTCTAATATTTCTCTAGTATCTGTTTATGATAATAGAGAATTTTTTCAAGTGTTGCTCATATGATGTTTTAATTTTTGGAGCATTTTTTGGTGAGGTTTTATTTTGCTGTAATGGTATTTGTTCCCTAGGTATTTTGCAGTAATTTCCAAAATAATTGCGTACTGTAAAAAAAAATAATTTGGAATGGACATAAGTATTATTTCAACATGAGGAGCCCAGTTTCCAATGGGAAGTAGGTGTTGAGTCACTGATCTAAAATTTGTGGGGTCTTAATGCAAATTTTGAAATCAATACCGATTAATTTTATAAAAAT
Organism: Formicarius rufipectus; assembly: GCA_013399695.1. Lineage (NCBI taxonomy): Eukaryota > Metazoa > Chordata > Aves > Passeriformes > Formicariidae > Formicarius > Formicarius rufipectus. The sequence goes on along the minus strand of VXAU01001442.1, from coordinate 298,833 downwards.
CCCCCAAGTTTGTTAGAAACCTGTCTTATTAAAGTTTAGGTCTAACTGAAAATGTTACCCAAGGAATTAGTGCCATCTTTGTTCTTGAATTTGAAACAGTGCTTGTGATGATAACTGTCGGTTCTTTGCCAATATGATGCAAATTTCTTTGTTGTTTTTTTTTTGTTTTGTTTTGTTTTGGTTTTTTGTTTTTGTTTTTGTTTATTTTTTTGTTTTTGTTTTTGTTTTGGTTGGTTGGTTTGGTTTGGTTTTTTTTTGTTTGGTTTTTTTTTGTTTGTTTTTGTGTTTTTGGTTTTTTGTTGTTTTGTTTTGTTTTATTTTGTTTGTTTTATTGGGTTTTTTGTTTGTTTGGTTTGGTTTGGTTTGGTTTGGTTTGGTTTGGTTTGGTTTGGTTGGTTGGTTGGTTTATTTCAATTTAGTGACCAAGACTTCCAATGCAATGCAGTAGAGTTAGAGACCTAATTTTCATTAGTTCTACTGGGAATTTTTCTATTTTTCCTCTCTAATTTCTAAGTAACATTCAAAACTATGGTCTAAAATACATTGGGTAGGAGGTCTTGGATTAGGGTAACTTTTTGACTGTGGCCTGAACCAAAGGTTAGTAATCAAACTGTTTAAATTCTTCTTTGCTTTCCATAGTTTTCTTTTCTGTTATTAATCCTGTGAAGTGCTTCATACACCCATAGTCTATATTGCTATTGAAAAAAACCTGCTCATCTCAGAAAAAAGTAGAGGTTATAGTGCAGCCTAACACACAGCCAGCATCAGGGCAAAGTTTCTTGAATCAAAACAACAGTGTGAATTTAGGACTCTTCTCCCAAATTAGTATCCTGGTGCTTGGGAAATATACACTTTAACTCACCTCTTTCTTTCTGATGTATTCTAAAAGTATCTCATGTCTTCCAGGGAGGAATTGAAATTTCCTTTATATCTAAGCATGTTCAGTGAAAGAAAAAAATCAAACCACAAAATGTTTAGTTAATTTGATCTAAAATTATTTTGCTTATTAATGTCTCTCTGAATGTTTTACATATCAAAGCATGCTCAGAACCACGGAACAGCATTTCATCCTGTGTAAAAGAAAGTATCTCCCTGACATCAAAAAATTTCCTAACTACTTCCTAGTGGATCATCAGAACTCAAAAACTAAAATTAATTTCACACAAAGAAGAAGCAGATGTTTGCTTTTTAATGCAGCATCAGGGAATGAAAAAGCATTTATTCATGCTGCTTTTTTTTTTTTTCCTATCATCCATTTATGTTTGGGTTTTTTTTCAATGAAAATCACATAATGGTCCTAGATATTTTGCTTCTTAGTGGATAGCTGTGTATTCTTTACTTTAATCTATTTGGCTTCTGTAGTTTGTTAGACAGAATTCTGCCTCGGGGAGAAGTGGCCAGCAGGACTCTTTTCTGAAGTTTATGGACTGAGTATTGGTTTGTTTGTTTAAACATAAATATATTTGCACAGTCCGATGGAATTGATTCAAATTCAGACTGCACCGAGAGGTTAAACAGGTAAAATCTTACCTTAAGATGTGGAGGAAATACTTCTTCTAACACCTTTAGGCTTAGAGTCTGGAAGAGACCTGATCCAATGACAGAGCTGACAGACTTCATGGGCAAGAATCCTGCCTGTGCAAACAGCATGCAACCTACCACTGTGCATCAAGGCAGTGACTTGAATTCATTACCTTCACCCATTCGGTCACCCAAAGTGACAGAAATTGGCACCACATGCAGGTTCAGGGAAGTTCATAAAGCTGGATACAATGGATTAGTGTGACTCATATCTGCTGCCACTCAGAGATATTAAACTGTCAAGACAGAATCACAAGTGGTAAGCTGAAAATTTCTGACAGTGAGATGAAGTGGGGTTTTTTTTAGGTGATGGAAGGGAATATAAGGAAGAAAGAAAGACTTTGTACACCAGTTTTTGGACAATGCTAGTCATGATCTTCATAGAAACTGAAGACATCCAGAATTATGGTGTATCACATATTTTTGAACAAGTCAGGCTAGACTTGAAATGTACCCATGACTTTGATCCCCTTGCACCATTTCCTGCAGAAGCTGGTTCTACATAACATACTGGTCCTTAGGTTCTCTGCACTTTCCTTGGTGGTTCCTGCAGTGGTGCACCTCCCTGAGATTTTTGGAATATCTATATAGTCAAATTTCTGAACAGAACTTAAAGGAAGATTATAATGATCCTTCTACACCTTACCTCCTACCAATTCAATAGTTAACAACATACCTCAGATTCCAACAGGAGAGCTTCTAACAAAGAAGAACTGTACATATGAATGCTTAATAGTATCACAATAAGTATGCTTCTGTAGAGAAAGAAAAAAGCAGAAGGAAAGGAGGCATTTTGGGGCCCCATTGCAGCAAAACCGTATGGAAGAAAAGAGCTATTAGGCTAAACATGAGCATACTTATCATCCCAATGAAGTGTCTGAAGACATCTTTGCTGGTCAGATGGGAAAGTAAGTGTTTCCTTGCTGAAAAGTAGTTGCTGTTGAATTGCTGTCTTACACCACCTCCAGGAAAAGCCAGTAACCCTGAAAGCTCTACTTGATGACCCAATAATTCCCAGTGAGGCCACAAGACTGACCATCCTGATTAACCTTGTTATGTTTTTCTTTCTTCTTTTAGATCTTGTATCTTTCCATACTGGTGATTTCAACCTTTAAACTTTGAGATACTGCTGGTTCTCTCTCAGGAATCCTGTATCTGTCTGTAACTTTTACTTTCTGACATGTTTGTAGACAGCTATTTTGAAGCAACCTGAGTCCAGGTTACGCAACTGTGCCTTGTCAGAGTGGAGCCATAAATGCTTGGTACACAGACACCTGGACAGCTGTGGGTGTGTGTATGTGTGTGCTAGCTGACAGCAGTTACAGACAGGGAGTGAAATGACCTTCCTCCTTATGGCTGCTCATTTCCTCCCCAGGGAACTGGAAACACATCCAGCTGCTGGTACAACCAGCTGCTTACTGCAGTCAAGTGACCAGGGCTTCATTTTGGGAACTGGCATACTGAAAAGAGAGCAAACAGCTTATGAAAGTGAGCATAGTAGTCCAAACAGTGAGAAAATAGCAGAAGAAGAGGAACACTGAGATAAAAAACAAGTTTTTTTTCCACTGTAAATCTTCATCACAGTCTTCATACCTAGCTACTCTACAAGACAGGAGCAGTTCTGGATTCTCTCTGTTATTAGAGTTACACCAGTTCTTAAAAATTCACTATTTGGGGAGGTCTATATTTAGTAGCTCCTTTATGAGTGAAATGCCTGGGTGCTGATTGCTACAAACACTTCAGTACTTTCTAGGTAGAAAGTCCTTGATTTGAAGCTCAGTCCTACAGGAGAACTGAGATTAGCCCACATATCCAACACTGCTCAATACTGCTGTACTTTCAAGAACCCACTGCATACTGCAACATCAGATTTCCACCTGCTTGTTAAATACACCAAACAAATCTCCTAACTGCATTTCTTCTGTGAAGGTTGTTGCACAACAGACCTCCAGTATCCTTTTGAGTCTAAGGTAATAATTTTAAGGAAGTTCCCATTCAGCCAATTTGATATTCTGCTCGTGAACCAGACACACACTCTTTGCAGAAGAATAACATCCCTATGGCATCTGAAGGTGCACACCTAGAAGTAAACTATATTCTGACCTTCTTGTTTTGCTTTTAAACTGTATATATACATTAGTTTACTGATTTATATGGCTTAGTTCACTCTAAGACATTTTCTGGCTATCTGTACCAATTCAAGAAAACCACATATTTGCACACAAGGCAAAAATAGAATCAACCTCAAAGATTTATTTTTTTTTTTAAACTGAACATCTGGTATATGGATTACTTCCATTTCCGCAGTCACATATTCAGAGCAAAACACATTTCAAAAGCCTTTGGGCTGAGTTCCTGATGCTGTTGTTCCATAGACAAGTTTTTATTAATTTTGCAGAATATATACCCCCTATTTGATTTTATTTATTTTTTGGTTTTAGCCTAAAATAAGCAGGTCTTCTAAAAATACAGAAAGATGAAGAAAAAAAGGTCTTTAAAATAAAATCATATGTTTTGGTAGTAACTCTGACATATTCAGGTAAATTGAAATGGGAATTTTTGCAAAAATATTCCTAATGTGTTAGAAGTCTGATACTCTTTGTGAACTTGGAGACACCTGCTTTTTTCATTGTATTCCATCCAGTTTATATATAACAGTCATGTGAGACATCAATGTATTGAACCGAATCACAGGAATGTGATCTGCCAGTACCTTCTGTTCTCCTTCTGTTGATGACAACTTTTTTACCATCCTTCCAGGTTGTTCCTTTGTCAGCAGTTCTATAATTTAAAAAAATACATTTGAGAGGAGTACATTTTTTTTCTATTATCTTAGCTCTTCCTTCTTAAGCTTCTCATTATTTTGTTTATAACTTTCAAACCAGGGCCGCCTCCAGCAGTCTAACCTTTTCTATATTGCCTTTTTGTATCAATCTGGGCTATTATGATATTCATTTCTAGCACATAGCATGTTATACATAAAGGCTCAGATCACCTGCCACCAGGCAAAGGCAAGTGTTCTTTTTCTCCACTGGATTGTGGAGTTGCAGTCTGGCACAATTTGGTGCAGCTTTTAAGGGCATTATAGCTACTCATGGCTAATTAGGTGACACTGAGGGCTCCTTGATGGTGCTTGCCATAACAGGGCAGCTATCCTGGAGTAAAATATCTGTGTTTAGTCAGATGGTGTACTGGAAAGTAGCTTTTCAGATAGGAAAATTTGAATAACTGCATATATTTTTAAGATAACGAGCATGGTAATTGAGACTGAACAAATGGAAGGTGGTAGCTTGGAAAGCAGTGTCACTCAAAACAATTTAAGAAGCACAACATGTGGACAACTCACTATCAGCTCCAGTGTTGTAATGTGGCAGTTTAAGGATAACACAATCCTTGGTTGCATGAGGAAGGAACACAGATGACCTATCTCTGCATAGGACAAATATGAAAGACACATTTTTACTTTGGACCTGGGGCTGTCTTAGCTAGTCCCCTACCTTTTATGTCTCTTGATTGAATTAATGTTCTTGTCCCCAAAAGTCCAGTCCACTTGCCATCTTCTCACATCCAAAGTTTGATCTGAGCAAGCAATTTACCTTTTTTTAAGTTATGACTTCATTAGCTAGTGATGACTACTTTTTGCAATGCAGATGCAGTTCATGTAGAAGAAAACAATGTTAAACAAAAGGCAATTCATATGTTCTTGACATTATAATTTGTCCAGGACCTGTCTGGCTGTGACTGATCAATGAGCCATGACAATGTCTGAAGGCTCATAGGAGTTTTGAATGGTGACATGTCCATGCAACTCAGAGAGAAATGTAGACTTCTGCAAAGAAAGCTGAACTTAGAGCAAGGAGAACTGGAGAGTTGTCTTTCTTCAGCATGAATTATTACATCAGTCAAGTGGATCAGCCATCATCTGGCTGTACTAGTTGGGTGAATCAACAAATAGTACCAGCTGAATGGATCAGCCTCTTATCTGTCCCTCAGTTAATTTGCAGAGCAGAAGCAGTCACACAAAATAGAATACCAAACACAGAGTGTGACCAGCACAGCACAAAAACTGAAAAACAAATGAAAAGGACTTTGATAAGAGTGACAGACTTGATCTGGATTCCCATTACATCTTTCTTGACAGCAGCTGAGGATACTGAGTGTTTTGGTAGTGAGCATATTACTGATAATTAAGCCAGTATTTCATTCAGCTATGTATAGCAGCTGCTATACTCTGGTCATTTGCACTTGTGTTTTAAATGTGTTGCTGTATCCCCTTGAAAAATTGAAAATTCCATGTAATGTCAGAAGAGATTCAAATAATTGGTGTTAAATAATAATTCAAATTTGGTGTGAAACTTTAAATCCTCCATGTGTGGCATAGCTAAAAAAATTGGTCAGAGTATTGGACTCTGATGCTGATACAGGTTTGTCAGGTCTGCGTCATAGACTTTGCTTTGCTGCCAGTATCTCTGTCACATGTCTGATCTCTCATTGCACACAACTTTTTATGCTTCTCAAATGTGAAAACTTCCACAGATCAATGTACATAATTTAAAATTTATAGTAATTCCTCTCATCTTTGCAGTGACTTCTCAAAAAATCATCACTCATTGAGCCAGGAAAACAGGTGTATGTAGGAAGGATACATTGATACAACAGTATTTTGCCAAATTTGGTAGATTAATAATATACAGTTTGTCAATATGTCTGTATTTAAAACACTTATGATTCCAAAATATGAACTCTGGCACAAAAGGCTTGTCCTGAAATTTGCAAATGAATCTGCTATCCGTATTTCAAGAAGATTGCTGAAGAGCAAGCAGTATTTGTAGGTTAGAGGAAATAATTTATAACAAATGGTAATAATTTATAACAATACTTTTCATCTTTTCAAGAATATTTAACTTGATTGTGTTCTATAAATACTTGCACAGTCATAAAATGGCAGTTCCTGAGATGACTTTTAACCTCTCTGAAACACAGAATATGCTGAGTTGAAATAGACCCATCAGGATCATCATATCCAACTCCTGGCCCTACACAGGACCATCCCCAACTTCCATATGTGTAGAAAATCAATAATTCAAACCTTTCAATTGTTATTCTGTCATGTGAAGGAGTTGCTTTTATTGCATCATAGAATAATTTTTTTAAGAACATTTGTTGGCCAACTTTCTTGAATGTCTTTTGAAAGTCTAAATAGACTGAACAGAATGTATGTCCTCTTTAACACTTGATTTGGTTTTTTTTAGAGGTAAGTGATATATGTAACTCTACAAAAGTTTTCTTGACTTCCCCAGTGCCTGATTTCTATGTATGACTTCTCTAATTCTGTTTTTTATCATGATTGCCACTGATTTTTCTGTGTAAGCCTCAGATGTATTGGTCTATAGTTACTGGATCCCAGTAATATCATTAAGAATTAGTATTGCATTCTGGTTTTCTGGCACTTTTATGTGAGAGGTTACAAACCTTGGTTACTAGCTCAGCTTCTTTACTTTACAGTTACTTACGAATTCCTGAGTGATTTCATATTACTACCATCTTTTTTTCTTTTAATATTCTGCTTCTATTTTGATTCAAAATTTATTCTTCATGACATTTCCCAGGCCATGGAAAAGCTCTCTGTAATGCCAGTCTAACCCTTATTACAAGCCCCAAACCCTATCACAAACTCCAACAACTAACTCCATTATAAACCCTATACTATGAAAAATTCAGGTTGTAATTAAAACCATAAAAGCCTAATCCCAAACCAAAACCAACTTCCTGACCTCTAACCCCCTCCACCTCATGCATGCTGTAACACCAAAGCCCTAAATCCAATCTTGGGGATACCATTAGAGTTAGAATTTAGCTTAGGTTTGTTCTTGTGTTAATGTTTAATGTCAAGCAGAAGATTTGATTTATTATTGGGGCAAAAATAACAGAGTACGGCTAAAAATTATTGCCAGGTTTAGCATGAGGGTTTGCAATTATGATTACAGGCTTGGGCAGAGTACAACTAGAATTTGGGTTGGGATCAGTTTTAGAAGTCATGGTTATGCTTGCAGCCAACAATCTGGTTTGGCTTTATGTTTAGAGTTCAGGGACAATGTTACTCGAACTCTTTAAATAGGAACGTTTATGGCTGGAATTATGGTTCACTGTTAGTGTTCAAATTTAGAAACTGGGCTAGAGTTCAGTGATTGAGTTTGGCTTTAACATTATGGTAGGGTTTAGGATTAAGGAAAAGTTAAAATTTAGATTTTCTTGTTTAGTAAAGGTGCTTAGATTGATGAGCAAGATTAAGGCAAGGCTGAAAATTCTGGTTAGATTTAGGGTTTGGGTTAAAGTTATATTTAGGGCTTTGTTTAATTTTAGCATTAGGGTGAGGGTAAAAGATTAGGGTTTCTGTTTCATTTTGGTCAGGCATTATAGTTTATTATTAGTCTTAATTTTTTTAGGGGTACCTGTGATTAGAGAAGTAATTTTTTGGCATTTTGTTTGATCCCATCAGTGTAATACTGAATTGGAATTATTCTGTTTCTGGATTGACATACATTTCAAGCTTAGTATGCAGTTAAAAATGTTCTTATAGATAAGAAAGTCAGATATATGCAATTTGTATTAGACAAGACATATATCTCAACTATGCACCCAAGGTGCTGTAAGCATTTTTGTCTATATTTTCCATTAGGGCTCGTTAATGAAAAGTTTCAGCAAAACAACCATAACTTTTGGAGGCACTGTGTATTAAAAGCCAATGGTGTGATAAAATCAGCATCAACTCAGATCACAATCAGAAATGAAAGTGATGACAAGGACCCAAATAGACTGTGTGAAGTTCAATCAAGATATTATCCAGCCTGTAGAAAACTAAGTTAATACATGAAATCCCTTCTGTTTTCAGAAGGAATACAGCCAGATGACAGCAAAATTGAAATTATGGCCAACATAAACCATTAGCCACTAACATAAGCAACAAGAACATAACATTTCTGGAGATACTTGGATTGACAGAAGTTTTAGTGTGGTACCTACTTTTAGAAGAAGCCTGGACTGATTTACAGAATTGATTGTTTTGGAGCACTACAGCTTGGATAGCAGTTACAAAAAATGCAGTAACAATCCCAAGCAAGACTCCTAATTACTCAGGATATATGTTTCCAGAAGCCTAGTCATCATTCAAACAAAGGAATAGAAATAACACACCATGATATACAAGAAAAAAACAAAAACCAAAAAACTATATATAAATCAAAACTCAAAGTGAAGAATAAGCCACAGTTTTTGGTAGTGTTATGTCTGCTTCATACAAAACTCCGCCTAAATATTCCTGACAAATGTATCAAAATAAACTTCTAAGAGCTTATCAAATAAGCCTCTGTAGTGGTATGAACATCTGTAATTGATGCTAATACCTCATGAGAGTGCAGATTGTACAACTATCACTGGATACTGATACCATGACACACTTGGCCTTCCTATACACAGAAACAGTGTTATGACCTACTTGATGTGGTGGATTATGATCTCTGGTCCACAAAGACCTGTTTGACTTTTTTCCATAAAAATCAAGTTTAAATGAGCTAACTGTAGCTTACAAAAGACATTGTTTCACAGTAAAGACTTAAAGCATGAAAATTTATTAATTCTATTAAAATATTTACTATGAGCTAATTAATATTTAAAATTAAGTCTGTTAGAAGTGGTCTTTTGTACAAAGCAGGGCCCTGCTGGTGCGACTGAGGCACAGCAGCCCCAGCCTCCCCAGAGCCCTCCACTGCCCTGCTGGCCGCGGTTACAACTGAACCAGAGGGGAAAGCAGGGCTTTGTCATTTGAAAGTTCCTGCTATTATGGTGTTGGTTTGTTATACATATTTTTAATTAAAGAACTGTTATTCCTTTACCTATATTTTTACCTGAAAACCTCTTAATTTTGTAGCGGTAATATCTTTGAGGGAGCTGATCTCCTCTCTGTTCCAGGAAGATTTCTTGCCTACCTTGGCAGATGTTAGTCTTCTAAACCAGGACACAGCCTTACAGATTGTATGGTGTGTTGAGAAGATAAAAATATTCTGATTTCTATTGATAGATATGAAATTTTGAGCTGGAAAAGGCCTGCTTTCACACTGGTTTCCAATGTCAGGGTGGAAGACTCTTCTGGAAGATTTTATATGAGGAGATTAAGTTTTTTCTCCTGAGAAAGTTTTCCTGCCTGGAAGAGGCATCTTTCCCAGAGGCAGTTTTAGATGTTTTCTCATCCTGCATTCCAGAGAAACTCTCCCTGGTATGAGGAAAAGATAAGTTCTTGCAGACATGTTGGAAGGCTGCCACAGAGTAGGGGCCAAGGATGATAAAAACTCTGAGAAAAACAGGTGGCATTCTATGTTCTCAGCTTCGGAAATAAATTTTCCTAATATCCCTCCACTGCCTGTCATTTTGGTGGTACCTGCATGTTATTTGACTTCACAGCATAGACATTCTGCTAATGTTAATGGAATAAAAGCAATTCTAAAATTACAAAACTTCAGGGAAATTTTCTTACACTGAAATTCACCTGATTGCATACAGAATTTTTCAACATTATAATGCAGTAGTAGACACTGCACTGTAGATGTCTAATATACTGTTAGTTGTATGGACTTCTTTTATTGTTGGGTATAGAAAGAAAGAATCCCAGAATTAGATTCTTCTTATCTGAATGTGGGTTTCCAATATAATTTATAATTCCATGGCCTTGTGGCATCTTGTTGTTTTCCTGTATTAAAACTGAATGACACACCATAGTAGTAATCTGTAGTCAAATGTGATATTTTAATGTGTTGCTCTTTTTCTGTTGAATGTATTGCTACAAGAAAAACCAAAGCATCTTTCAAATGCAGATAGATGCAATTGCAATTCATCGTTCTATCCTTTGGATAATATTTTGTGCATTACAAAGGCTAATATTTGTCATGTGTTTCTGCCTACATTCTATCTTCCACCTATTACTGTATCAATAATATCATGTGGTGGTCACTGTATGATGATAATGATTATGATTTGATTTTTTCCCAAATTAAAAAAAAAATAATCAAAAACCAAAACACAAACCCACTTTATATAAATTTACAGCTGGATTTATGTGTCAGAGGAAAAAATTTCCACGATGATTTTCATAGTGTGTCCCTTCCAGTTTTTTAGAAATTCACCACCCTAGGAAGTTTTTATCCTGATATTACTATTTTTATATATCCTCGCCTATTTTAGCTGCAATCTTGCACAAACCTCATCACAAAAAATATGAGCCCTAATGACATTTTACCAAGTCACAGGCCTAGTTGGATTTTACTTGAAACTTTAGAACATAGTCCTCAAGGAATGACAACCCATTACACTTAAAATGTCCAAGATCAGTTCCTACAACCATGGTCAATTTTGTAAGCATATGTTTTCCTGGATTAGACTGTTTTTCTGCCTGGGTGAAATCTAATTTTCTGTTTCAATTCTATACTGAAGAATGTATCTCTTTCCAGTTTGTCAGTATGAATGCCAAGCTAATTTTAAAATAATTGTTTTCAGGTACACTTATTTCATCTTCTGTTTCTACAGGTTTAGATCAATGCTTTAAGCAAATCTTTAACGGTTTCAAAGTGAGATGATGTGAAAAGAGGAGACAGCTTATCATTCCAATGCACTGGCAGTTTGGAGGCCAGTATGTATTCGTCCTACCCTCCCATTAGCCATGTGAGAACTTATTACTGGTGAATGGGGAATTTTTTCTATGATATTAACCTGAAATGAGATATAAGAGCTACTGCTAGATAGACTTGCACTTATTAACATGCACTGTAGCTGTTGGACTGCAAACCTGCTTGAGCAGGAAAAGGGCACTTGTGCTCTATTCATTATGTTTTTCTCTTATATCTAGGGACCAGATCTACTTCCAGTGAATCCATCAAGAATGATTAGTACAATGCTACTGGAAGGGTCACATGACCGTTTCTTTCCAAGTGTTTGTATTTCTTTAAGGAAAGAAATTTCACATACAGTGGTAATATCATATTTAACTCATTTTGGTTTAATCTCAATGGCTTAATCTTATGGTTTAATCTTAATGGCTTACAAACAGAAGCTACTTGGTGTACATATCAGTTGCCATCATGTTTACACCAATATTACAAAGTCATCTGGCAGTGAGGCGGTTGTTTCTGGAGTTTCTGTTCTTTGCTCAGGATCAATATTTCTTCATACTGTATATTTCTTACTTAAACTATTCATTTTCTTTGGTGTGTAGACAGTTATAGCAGTTCTACTCAAACTTTTCTATCTGTCTGTACGAGTTAAGCTTTCCAATACATAGCTGTTAATGAATGTGTCTTTCAGAGAAAGCTTTAGACTAAAGATCTTGAAAAATCAGGGTTTCCTCAGTTATTTCATTAAGCTGATGAACCATCATTTAAATGAACAACTGATTCAAACCACAGTCTTGCATTCTTTCCATTCACTCATGGAAAATTTAGCAATCTGTGTACTGACACACCTTCAAAGATGCAGATATCTTGAACAAGAGCAATGTAATGCTTTTTAAAGAGTATCACGTATTTCCTTTGGCTCACAACCACTAAAAAAGACCATAGAAGTCAGTCAGTGGGCCAAAACTGTATGGTGCCTACAGAATACTTCTGAGTTAACAGAGGAAACACTCCATCACTCTATCCAGTCTAGATACCTCATTTAGCATAAAATAAATTGGCTCTGGCATTAAGTCTGTCTCCAGTGACCATGAGGACTTCCCAGAAGATAAACTGAATGGTAAATGCTATTTGACAGATGGAATTGGGTAAGATGAATCCCAAATATGTCATGTCCCAAGAAGTTCACAACAGACAATTTTTATAGGGCTCCTGCAGTTTCACAGCCTCTATTTTTCTACTTAAGGGATTCTATTTTTCTAGCACACAACCTGCCTCTCCTTGTGTTGTTGTTTAACCTGTCAGGCAGCTAAACACCACACTGTCCTTTGCTCACTCTGTCCCAGTGACATGGGGAAGAGAATAGGCGAAAAGGTAAAACATAGGTTGAGATGAAGACAGTTTAGTAGGACCAAAAAGGAAAGGAAAATATAATTAATGTTTATAAGACAATACACAAAACAAATGATGCACTGTGCAATTCCTCACCAACCACTGACCAGTGCCCAGCAGTGGGACAGCTCTCTGGCCAGCTGCCCCCAGTTTCACTGTTCCTTTGCCCAGTGGGGGTCAGCTGTCCAAGCTGTGTCCTCTTTCATCTTCTTGTGAGCTCACAGTATACTCGCTGGCACTGCAACATGAACCTTTTTCCTGGCTAAAGCCTTACCAAGTATACCAAGAGGATTGTTTACTGTTCTTTCAGATTGTACTCCTATTTGCACTTCTGCCTCTTTCACAGCAGGAACTGACTGGCTTTCCAGTGCAATAACCTTGAGAGTCTTTCCCTATGGACCTTACAATATATATGTGTCATTGTTTAATTGTATCTAGATGCAATTTAGTTGCATTTTTTCAGTTTGTTTCTCCATTTTATCAAAATCAGCAGTTCCTCCAGTGCTCAGTCAGTTCTTCCTAGTTTCATATTGTTTGCAGATTGAGACTGTACTTTGCAAAGCAGAGTGCAAAGCTACCTGTCTGGGCAGACTGAACAGTAATCACTGTTTTAAGAGGGGAAAAAAATATCTTTAGCACAAACAATTTTTAGTTACCCTATGCCTGCCTGCTGAATTGGACGATTTAGTTTAAAGCTCTTTCAGATCTTCTGGATGAAGACTGACATCCCATCTTTCCATGTGGTCTTTTGTTTTGATTTGGGATTCAAGGTTTCTCTGTAAATTCTAGTCTTTTTACATGGGAAAACATAACTGATTTCTGGACCACTCTAAGGTATTTTTGCAAGTCTGAAAGGCAAATAAATAAGATGCAATATTTTTCAGATGACAGGATGTTATTTAGACTAAGGCAGATGGAGGCATTTCAGAGTCCCAAAGATAACTGGTCAGATATGCAGGAAATGTGGCATTGGGTGGGATTCACTGTTCACAAATAGAGACTCGAGAGGAATATCAACAATAAAATGTACTCTGGGACTCTAGATTAACAGATGGAAAGAGCTGTGGTTTGCTGTAGGTAACAAATGAAAAGTCTTAGCTCAGAGCAAAACCAAAGACAGGAGTACAAATAAAGAGAATAAACCCAGAAAGGCTAAAACAACATAAAGCTATTAGGTGTATTTACAGAATGTAAATGTAAATTCAGAATGTAAATTCAGATTCTTCCCTGTGGTAACATGATTTCTGAAAAAAACCTTCATTATTCATCCAAGATGAACAATGAATCCAAGCAGAAACAGAAGGGTTGGAAAGTTGAAAAACTTGAAAAAGTTCATTCTTTTCCACAAATCAGGAAAAAGAGACCAATTCACATGATGTGATCACAACCTGTTCAAAATTGATTAAAAGAAATATTTATAACTGTGAGTCTTATTATTTTTTACCATAATTTATTCTAAAGGTTTATTAGCCACATTTATTGGCTTTTTGGATAAGAATATATGTGGTGAAAAAAGACTTAATTGCATCTAAAACATTGTTTATAAAGCTACTGTCTGAGGGTATGAACACAACGCATATTAAGAGATCTTCCCATCAGAAAGTTTTGCCAGCACAACAAAGCATACTTTTAAAAATGAGTCAAAAGTGAACTAAAAAGAGTGAGCAAGACTTGGAAAATCTTTAAAAGCAAAAGGTTTTTGTCAGCATTAGGAAGTGCAAGATATTGTAGACTGGAGCAGTAAATTATTACACACAATTACCAAGGTGTATGCACTGTTATAAATCAAATTGCTGGAAGGGTCTATAGCAATGTATTTCTTGTCTAATATAAAACTGCTGCAATTAGCCAGTATTTCTATAGGAGGCTTTGGAAGGAAAGATGAAGAGACTCAGAGAGGTATTTGCAGAAACACTGCCAGAGCTGAGCCAAGGCTGAACTCAGTACTGTGAAAGTGAGGTAGCAGGGATGAAAGTACAAAGGAATCCACTAATGCAGAGGCAAGAAATAGCAGCCTGAAATCTCTGACTGGTTCCAGCTGCCACTGCCCTGTACACTGATTCACATCCTAACCCACCCATATCCTGAGACAAGATTAAGAGGCTACCAGGAATTCCATCACTGGCACCAGAGAGGAAAGAGGGGTAGAGAAATCTCTGCAAAGGAGGAGAGAGCAAACACTGAACTACTGCTCCCTCTGATACTGCCAAAGTCTGCCATAGCTGGATCAGTGTTCACACACACACTGTCTTTACAGTACAGCTGTTGCTCCCCAGAGAAGCTACATTTCTGTGCTCCAGTGGTTTCCTATAGACACAAATCTTCACTTAGAATAATCACTGCCTGATTAACGCTCAAGAGAGCCAGCACTGATCTATATGGAAAAAAGAGGAAATGTTCTTCCTCACTTTCATATACAGGGAAAAAACTTACACTCTGCCTCCCCAGTGCCAGCAATGAAGCCATAGGTCCTTGCAACTCCTCCAGCAGAATCATCAGTAGAATTGCTGATGGAAGCAAGGACTCAAAACTGAGCTCTCATCCCGCCCCACCCTCCCCTGTGTCTGGTTCATTTATCAATTCTTTTTCTCAGTAAGTATTTGTATTGATTCAAGAACAAGTTTTTGAGCCTTTTCCAGAAAACTAAGAGACTGGCAAACCAGAAGCTGTTGGAAGACTGGAGAAGTCTGCTTAAATGTTTGGGGTTTTTTGTGCAAAGAATGAAATGGAACCTGGGTTGTCCCCTCTTCTGACTGAGAAACAGGAGCACTAGTGATGGCAGCTCAATACTCTGCAGTTATATATATATATTTCAATAGTGATTGATCACTTCCTAATGACTAAAAGAGGCAAATCCACAGTAAATATCCAATATTGTTCATAAGCGACAAGTTTAGTGCCAAAATTAAGAAACAAATTCCTTCATGTTTGTGGTACAATAGTAGTTGTGGTCTAATCTATTTTTAGTTAGTACAACACACATATGTACTGGGTACATGTTTTAGCTGGAAGTTGACAGTGAAAAAATATAAATCCTTTTCTGATGCTTCAGTTTTCATCTATTCAGTTGCATAAAATAATTTTCTGTATTGTTCAAAAAAGAAAAACAAACCTTATTCTTTAGCTGGTTTGTCACTCTGTGCTACATAGAGGAGGATTACAGCCCTGGCCAAGAAGCATGGACTGCTTGTTTTCAGTCGGTGGGGTTCAGAAGTGACTTATCCTTCCTGCATCAAAATATTGAATGTCAGAACACAAGTGATGGAAAAGTGGTTTCATAAGTAGAAGTGGCTGTGAAAATTTAGTCTGTGAGCATTACTTTACATTGGTGGAGGGGAGAAAACTATTCTTTCTAATTCGGTATTTTGTTGATGTTTTAGAAATTTGAAAGATGTTTTATCATGTGTGAACACTACAAGTTTTTCTGAGGTATCTTTTTAATTAAACCCCCAGCATATGGCTTTAGCAAGAGCCAATCAAAATAATGTGCAAATGTGTTTATGTGTAGATGGCTGCATTCCAAAGTTCAACAGTGCTAAATTGGCAGCATTTTCTGAAAAGATAAGATTTACTGTTTGGAAACAGGATGAAAGATTAAGCTTTGCTTTCAGATTACTAGCTAAAAAGAGATGAGTTTCGTTTCCATTTGCTGTTTTAGTAGTGCTTTATTTAACTTTATTCCTTTGCTGCAACTATGAAGGCATAGTATAATAGTCTTCAACACTTAAGAGCTACATCTTGTACAAAAATGAAAGCATTAAGAGAGGATGACTTCGTATGTACGGGTCAGAAAACTGATGTTGCTCCTATTGACACAAACAATGGTATATTTAGACTTCAGAAGTGCTGTGCACTTTAGACTCACTGAAGATTGTTGGTGATTGTAAACTGCATTTGGTAGCCTGTACATACAGCCTTTGATAAAAAGTAGGCTCTGCTTCTCAAAAATCATGCTGTTATGTGGGTATCTGTTACACTTGGTACTGCATAATGCAAACTGCTGCACTACACAAATAATGAGGACATATTATGCTAACAATTAGATTGCCTGCAAAATGGCCAAACTCCATTTGCATGATAATGAAATGGTCCACAAAAAGCAAACAACCAGAAAATGAGACTTTATGCAAACTGTTTGATACTATGTTGGTTGCAGTCCTTAGAGTAAGTCTATTTTTTGAAAATTGCTAACAACTTTTACCAAGTCAAGGATCATGGATAAGCATTACAATGGAAGCAGAATTTGTAATTAATTATAAATCAATCAGACAACAAGAAATGAACTTGTTTTTTTATAATAAGCCAAGAATGTTAAATCTATGAAATTGATTCTGTAAGAGGAAGGAATGCTTTATTTCGTGTGTACATTGAAGGCAGACTGCAGCTCTCTTCTGAGCAAATAGAGCTGTGTCACTACAAGAGCAGTACCACCCAGTGATTTCAGAGAGCTCTCATGGCAGAAAAGCTGCTCTTCTTCCTCATAAAATTTTTTTCATTATGCATTATTAAATTGAAAATATACACAATCTCACCCCTCTAAGTATCCTAGCATAGGAAAACATTCATGCCTGCATTAGGGGAAAAAAGGGGAGTTGTAAAGTGTTTTTCTATTATGTCAGTGATTTCTTGAAGGGTACATATGACTCCCATCTCTAGGGCAAAGAACTTTTAGTACACTTTTGGGACAGACACCTGAAATACTAGAATTACCTCTGAAAGTAAAACATAACTGTGTCTTGCTTATCTTACATTCTAATTTTATGGCTGATGTTGCACTTATTACCAACTTAATCACCAACTAAGGGCACTAAAAAATCTTTGTGAGAAATGCAACTCTGTCTCAAAGAGCTTACCCATATATGCATATGACCTTGGATATGAACTTGAAAAAGTAACTAATCTAAAAGCATACCTGCAAAAATTATCACCAAAAGGCTAGAAAGTGTTTGAAGGATGATTCACTATGTGGGTTTCCCAGCAAGGGTGGCTGGGCACTGGAACGGGATACCTGGCGGCTTTAAAGAGATCACTAACTTTAAAATCGCAAGAGAAAAATGTTCTGAGCAATCTGTTCTGTCATTGAAGTTGGCCCTGCCTTGAGCAGAAGGTTGGGCTGCAGATCTCCAGAAGTTCCTTCCAACCCAAATTATTTTGTGATTCCAGGATCCTTCCTGTTTGTGTGAGTGTATGTTGTAAGTCTATGGACACATTTTGCTGCTAAATTTAGAGCAGATGTCTTCCTCGCCAAAAGTTAGTCCACAGCTGACTGCTGTTAGCTGAAACCTTTTTGTGACAATCATTGACTTTGGATTAGGGCCTTGCAACACTGAATTGATCTGCTCAAGGGAGGAACCAGCTGTCTTATATGTCTTTTTATATTCATTTGGCATGTGGCTGCTTCCTTTGTTTACTGAATCACATCCAAATCCTTCTCTGACGGTAATAATTAAGTCTTGTGTGTGTGTGTACTTATCACTATGATATTCAAGTGCTTAATGAATCCATCTTTATAAGCTTTAACTGACATCTTTATACAGTCACAGGAAATAGCAGTATTGGTTCACATTTTTACAGATGGGAGGTTATGAAGACAACAGGACAACTTGCAAGTATAAAATATCTGCTCAAAGTCCTTACTGCTCATGGACTTGAGTCCATAAAGCTAAGATAAGCAGCGTCAGGAATGAATGTCATATGTAATCTCAGGATCTGCACTGTAAGACACATCTGTCCCTTTTTCAGTAGGTTAGAGAAATGTTTTGTAATGCCTTCACTTAGAAGGGCTGTGCCATTTCACTAATTACCTCTTTTTAAAAATTGTTTTAACCTTTTGTTAACTATCACAGGAAGATCTGTGAGTGACATTCTGAAAGCTAAAGAAAATCCATCAGATTTCAAGTATCTAAAGTGGAATTATTTTGGGGTTTTCATTAAATTAACATTAGTTTTATTTGCAGGTCAGAGATTAAAAGAATAAAATCCTGCAAAGTGAAGAGTATAATTTTTCACTCAAGTTCTGAATATAAAAGTCTGAAACAGTACCACAAATCAAAACACTTTTTTCAAATGCTACATTTTAAGCAGTCATCTCCAGATGTGGTTTTCAAACATATAATTTTATGATTTCCACCTTTTCAGCCAATATCTCTGAAGAACAAAGATATGGAAGAACCAGAGATTGTCATGATAGTATGAGAGCACACAAAAATACTTCCTGCTGTAGCTTGGACGCATCTTCTGACAATGGTTGTGTCAGAAAAGCACAGAAAGGGCATGTGGAAATGACTGAAATTAATGGCAGAAATATTTATTTTCGTGGAGTCTGATTTCATAAATTAAGGGCAGACAGTAAAGTCTAAACATGTAAGAGGAGAGGGAAAAATTGGGGGAAAGGAATCGAACACACCAACACCAGTTTAGGTAGCAGTGACTAAAACCCTGCAAATTCCTCCTGCTCCAACTCCAAGTAAATCCAGGCCTGTTTCTGTGGCAGAGGTTGTTGCAGTAGAAGCCTTCTATTTTAGCTCAAAAAAAAGAAAAAAAAAAAAAAGCTTGGGTCTGTTTCTCACATGCATTTTACAGCCTTAATTTCACATCATGTACATGTTATAGCACAGCCCAAGTGCTAATCCAAGCCTACTGGAAATGCAAACACTGCAATACTCTACACTTAATTTGAAAAGTGTCGGAAGGTTGATTTCTCTAATCCCAGACATAGCTGTAACTTCTCCGCATTCATGTTTTAGCACTGAAAAAATTTGCAGAGAATTTGAAACAACCCTCTCAGCCATTCCCCGTCTTTCCCTTTCTCTTATGTTTTTTATCTGCTCCATTTCACCAGGAAATGTTGGTTTATGTCCTAGATAATGAAGTATGGATGAAGAAGAATAGTTCCTCAGTGTTTTTTTCCAGGAGCAGTCAATGCTGACTAGCAGAAGTTTCCATATATCACTCTGGTGGAACCTTGAAGAGTTACTTCAGCCATGGAGAGAAACAAACATTGTTAACCAGAAAATAAGACATCTGGGAGCATTATATTGAGCTAAATCATCCTGCTCTAACAGCACCACGGTACTGCAATTCAGCACCAAAAATAATGAGGGTATTATTTCATCTAGTTTTCTTTATTTTGCACCTACACAGGAAATTTTTATTTCTCTCAATCTGATCAAGAGAAAAGTGCATGATCTGTTCAGTTCTTTAAAGAAAAGGAAATCATAAAAAAAGAAAAATAGGGATATTTCTTTGTTCTTTACCATCTTAAGTGCAGTATTTCTCTGCCTATGCTGCTGGCAGAATTCTGCTCAGAGAGTTTTCACTTCCCCTCTGGACTGGTTTTGTGGATTCATTCATGTCTATATTTTGCTGCAAGCACTCTTGAGAGAAGTACTACATCCATATTGCATGGCACTTGAAGGGATATATTTCTCTGTACCACATCACAAAGAGTGTTGTACCTTCTCATAAGGGTGCTTTTCTAGCACAACATACGACATGCTCACTGCTAATTATCTCCCTGTATGACATGTGACTGCTTCAGTAGCCTCCACAAAGGGGTGCCGCCTTACAGTCTGTATCTGCAGTTGTGCCAGGCTACCTGTTGCTCTGCAGGCTGCTAGTAACTCTGATCCTTTGGGCACTGCTGCATTTTGCCAGGCGGATTTGCACTTTTGCTGACCATTGGCAGAACTCTTACTGTCTGCAATAGCATCTGGCAAGTCATTTGCTGTTTGCTAGCATGCCATTTGAGCAAGACATCAAGGAGATGCAGGCTAGCCACCAGCATGGCTGCTAAAAATGCACTGTGACAGTCATGGTTGGTAGCATCAGTTTGGTGGACTGCCGGAGTTGCTGTGGTCAACAGACTTCCCACAGTGGAGAGAGATTTGGGAGCTGAAAAACCAGTATCCACTGCTCTGCAGATGGGATAGGCTGAAAGTGCTGTGACGATCATGCTGAGCGCTCCTTGTGAGGACCTGTCAGCTTCAACATCCCACGCCACACCATTCTTGTGACAATCTATGTTCAATATAAGGGGCTGGTTGGGCTTCCCTCTTGCCAGTCATTTCACAGTGGGTTTGGTAATGACAGAAGACTGTGAAACCTTTGCCACAACCATCTTTTAACACGTCATCCATATTACTTACCTTCCTAAGATGGCAAGACCCTTTGACCACTTCAGCCACATTGTCTGCACGTCCAGCTGCCTACAAGGCAGCAAATGCTGAGGAGAGGCTGGACACCAAGGTGTCCTGAACTATACAGAATTCTGACACAACCTGTGTGAAGATGTTATTGCCTTTCCTTACAGACCACTTGCTGTGGCATTTGGCCTTCTAGCTTTTGCACGTCCAACCTGAAACTGGACAGTTACCAACATGTGGCAGAGAAGACAGATAAATATAAAAGTATTCCATCTGAGGTTATGTGCCTACAGGTGCCTGTTCACTCACTAACACAGTAGCCTGGAAAGGCTATAGAGTGGGTCCACTTAGTCCTCAGAAAGCAGATAATACAATCCCTTACATAGCAAAAATGTACCATTTGCGCTCTAGAAAACAAAGAGCACATAAAGAAAAAAACTTATTATTGCACAGGATGCATCCTGGGCTTCATTTGCAGACCTTTCAGACTGATTGATTATTGTAAGGGTGTGGGGAATGTGAGACCATCTGCTTCATTAAGTTACCTGGATAAGCACTTTCCATTATAAATTAAATAACAACAACAGCAAAAAAAAGGTGATAAATTGAGCACACAGATACACAAACCTGACGGGTAGGTGATAAGAGACAGTAACGAAAACCAGAACTGCTCAGACAGTGAGTGATAGTTCACTGAAAAACTCCGCAGGCACAGTCTTGAAGAGGGTCAACCTGAACCTTGTATCTGATAAGACAGTGGAAACAAGACTGAGTATTATGGGATGCTTGAGAGGCCCTGTGGACTTTCCAAAACTTATTGTGAAAAGCGTAAAGAAAGGGCCAAAGGCTGAGAAATAATGTTCAGGGTGTATCTGGGAAGAATAAACTTCAGAAAATAGAGAAAATGTAAAAAATTAGAGTGTTTAAACAGTCTGCTGATCAGTTAGCTTGTCTGAGCCCAGTGCCTGATCACCTCAGTCTATCCCACTAAATAACTTTTAAAAAAAAAAAAGTTTCCTGTGGAAATCCACTTTTTATCCTATGTGGAGTCCTGTGGTAGATGTATGTCAGCATCTGGAGACACTCACATGCAAGAGTCCAAAGTGTCTGCAACTGCAGAAAAGACCTGAGACCACAGGGCTTTCAGATCTGGGCTTGCCGATTGAACAGACATTGTACCTGCACAGGTAAGGTATCTCAGTGCCAGGAACTGGAAAGAACTAAGTGTGGTTAATTTTACCCAGTGAATCTAATCCCATATGTGTTTCAAGCTCAGATCCAGTGGGCCCTAAGTGATCTCTGGGTTCAAGCATAGATATTAGGCAGGTTGAGAGAGCCCATGGCAGTATTTGATGTGTGTGTGACTGTTTGGGGGACTGTGAGATGGACGTGTGGGTGCATCTGCTTTGCTGGTGAACACCAAGGTTGCCTAGGAGTGTGAAGGCAATTACCTATAGACTGGGTGAAGGGGTCCAGAGGCTGGGCATGAATATTAGACACACTGGTACCTGAGGGATGCAGGAACAACAGTGTGCTTATAAGTCTAGAGAGTGATGATGTGTATGATTTCACAAATGATTTCCAAATCTGATGATTCAGAGAGGAAGAACAGGATTTGGCTCACTGGATTTCTCTCCTTAAATTTTATGTGAGTTTTACTGGTGACACTTGGTTGCTGCAAAGGGCAGATAGACTGGCAGCAGTGCAAATGTGCTTGGTGTATGTGTGAGTGTGTGTGTGTGTGTGAGTGAGTGTGTGTGTGTGTGTGTGTGTGGAGTGTGAGTGTGAGAGTGAGTGTGAGGGTGTGTGTGTGTGTGTGTGTGTGTGTGTGTGTGTGTGTGTGAGTGTGTGTGTGTGTGTGTGTGTGTTGAGTGTGTGTGTGTGTGTGTGTGTGTGTGTGTGTGTGTGTGTGTGTGTGTGTGTGTGTGTGTGTGTGTGTGTGAGTGTGTGTGAGTGTGTGTGAGTGTGTGTATGTGTGTGAAAACCTCTGTCACTTCAATTCCTCATGCAGCTGCCATGCATGTTATCTAATGCCTGAAAGTATTGTTTTTTTATGGTGACCCTGGAGTGGGGTAGAACTCCCTGGAACAATAGTGTGAGGGCAAATAAGGCTGCTGGAATGGGTTGAGAGTACTGTGTTCAGTGCAATAAGATAAACTTGAGCAATCTCAACCCTATGATCTATATGTGGGTTTTCTGAAAACCCTTTCCCCACGACTCTCCCAAGCTTGGACCCACAGGAAGCTGGTTAGTTCACTCCAGAGCAAAACTCAGAAGCAATCTAACAATGTAAATAGCTATCAGCCATGTGTTTGCATTTGCATCTGGGCTGTAGTCTGTACACAACTTTTGTTTGCAATTGAAGGTTACCAGCAATTTATTGAAATGTCATTTAAAAACAAGTGTTTAAATACTAGAAATAGTAAAATATTGTTTTTCTGATGTTGTAAAGGTTATTTACAAAGACAGCTGAAGTGATAAGTCAGAATAATGCTGCATGACATTGACATGTATTTCACCTCATTTGTAATAGCTGCCAGGAGGAGACCTGTTGAGGTAAATTGTGAATGCACCTTGGCATTTGCAGCTTCAAAAGCCATAGTGAAGGATTTATAACCACTCCAATTTTCTAATGCTGCTCTGGAAGGAGAAAACAAAAAAGAAAAAAGGAATAGTTTAAATGACATCAAGATGGAAGCATTCCATAAAGAGAAACAAAATCATTAACCCATTCAGTCCTTTCACAGGCTGTGGCAATGAAAGAATGATCCTTTCATGCAATCTGTATTAGCACACTGTAACTCAGAGAAGCTGGTAAAAACATAAGCAAGGACATAGAATGCACTTCAAAAGTCTCCCCGAGAACAACTAGGACACAATATGATAGTTTAAACTAGCTCAGTGCCAATTCATCAGCTAATTTCAGAGTCATAAATACTGAGCTGTACATATAAAAAAATAATTTCATCATGTTTATGCCAAAAATCATGCCAAATTCTATAAAGAATCACTGGAATAAAAATATTTTTTTTTTTTTTTAAATGGCATGTCAGAACTTAACAGTACCAAACGATGTGAATGAGACTTCTTGGCAGCTGTTCCTTCAGGAGATAATCTTTGAGTTTTAAAGGCTTGGTAACATGTTGCATATTTTTAAATGTTCATTGTAGAAATTTGTTGTGTCTTGCAGGATTGGTTAGAGACTGGTCAGACCAACAGTTAAACAAGGAGAACTGCAAGGTGAGCTCCAGAAAGAAGCTCTGAATAGGTAACCACCTTGCCCATCTCTCCTGAATGCAAAATGTTTCATCCAGCCATATCTTGTCATTAAAGAGAAGTCTCTGGAGTATCTAGAATCGTGTTGGTCTTCTAAACATAACCTTTCACACCAGGACTTTAGGAAACTCAGGACTTTAGTAGCTCTTTTGAGAACAAGTCTGGGTAACTTGATGCCACTGACCTTGCCAGGGGTGTCATGAGTAAAAAAAAAGTCAACTCAGGGAATTTCACTGAATTTATTGAATTTCCAGATAACATAAACTTTTAATTTCTGATTCAAGTATTGAGAAACAAAATGGTTTCTTTCTGTCATTCCTTTCTTCTCACTCTTTTTTTTTTTTTTCTTTTTTTTTCCTGATACTCCTTCCATCTTACTCATTTTCTGTGCTCTACTGCGGGTACTTCATTAGCTGCAGTCCCTTCACACTGTAACTGCTGTAGCAAGGAGCGCCTTATTCCAAGGCAGAATTTCCAACTGTGCCCCCCAAAATATCATTTCCCACATCCCTCCTCCTATATCTTCCTCAGTGTCCCCTTCTGTGGGTGTTCTCACATCTCCTGTGTCTCCTGTCACTAGCAGGAACCCTTTCTGTGTTTTCTACACCTATCCCTTAAAAATAAATTTCAGCAATGGCACTGTGATCTCCTTTGGCTGATGCCTTGGCATGCAGTGCAGTAGTGCTGTCTTTGGCCAAGATGGTGGGAGCTGACTGACTGACACAGAGTGGTTTGTCACCTCCTCCTACTCACAGCACCTGCTACCCAAACCCTGCTGCTTGTGTCCAACACACAGGGTCAGGAAGCAGCAGGGGCAGGCTGCTCTGCTGGGACAGGTAGCCAGGAGCATGAGCAATAGCAAAGCAGTCAAAGACATATCTCACTATCAAGGGAACGGCCCCACAGACATGAGCGAGGTGAGCAGAGCAGTTTTGATGACAGTCACTGAGTCCAGCCACAAGTCTGCATCACCTGATGAGTCCATAGTGAGCATGAAGTCAAACAAAGAAGTCAAGGAAGAAAGCCACATACATAGTCTGTGTCAGATCCAGACATACTAACCAGGATCAGCCACAGCTCAGTGCTCTCCAGGGCAAGTGGTGAGGCAGGCTCAAGGATAAGCCAAGAAACCAAGTTTGTGAGTACATGCATAGCCAGTCACACCCAAGGATATTATTCAAGATTTCCCTCATCACAGAGACTGTTCAGACTGTAGTCGTAGAGGCCGTTACTTTCTGTTTTGGAAAATTCCTTTAGTTATGGTGGAAGATGTATATTTGATGACAGTTGGAACAAAGATCTCTCTGCAGAGTAGTTGCTGTACTCTCAGCCAGGCAATAATTTGATCCTAATACCCTTGCAGAGCAGTACTGCATTCAAAACATGCTTCCCAGGAAGGTACAGGCACCCTAGGAAACTGCCTGACACCACAATCTCCTTTCATAGGACCTGTTGCCTGTCTTTTGTTGATAATAACCTCTCGTTGTTGTTATCCTGACTTCAATTCAAAACAGTGATCTTGAAATGAAAGACCATTTTTTCTTATCAGACTCAGGAGTCATTCAGGTTCCATCTCAGAGATGATGGTGTTTAATAGCAATGATTTAATTTTGTAGATTTCTATAAACAATCTTAATGATGTCATTAGAATTCTCAAGGCTAGAAGGTTGCTCTCCCATTTCAAATTGTCACATTAAACACGCATGGTCCGTTCCAACTAATTGAATTAATTTGTTGTTTCTAAGAAAACAAAAAGAAAAGATCTGAGACCTGAGTTTACTTATGCTGCTACTATTTTGAGTTTGGATTTCAGAATTGAATCAACCTTCAATTATTCTGACTAGACTTTCTTTTCTCTCTTGAAAAACAGTAAATTTGACAAAAATACTTTCGCCTGTCATGACACAAGCTTTCAGTAAGTTTCAGCCAAGTTCATGGCATATTTTTAATAGTGAAATATTTTTGATGAACAGAGTTCATCTGTTAGAGTTGAATAGTGAAAGTTGCACATTTCAATTGTAATGTTTTGGTCTTTAGCAGGAACAAAGGAAAGATGGGTTCCACTTCTTCTTTTCTTTCCCTGGTTTGGGGACATTAGGAAGGGGGAGACAGGTTTGAATGCCATTACCAATGAATTTATAAAGAGATCAAGAGAAGAATGCTTTATTCATGTTTTTGATAGTAGCCTCAAAAGAACAGTCTGGCTCCCTTTAGAATCAGAAGTTATCCTTCTCTTACATGAACTACTCCTGGTGTTAGACATGATTATTGCTAATGTCCTGTACAGACAAAACCTCAGTAGTCCAGCAAAAAGGACATTTGAATGTGTGTCTACATAATATTGCTGCTCAGAAGACATAAAGAGGTGTGACGGTGTCTCATCTCTGGTGCTCATGTTTAACCTCCCTGCAAATCAGAAGTAAGCCAACTCAGTCCTATGCTGAAATAAAAAATTGATTTGCTCTTGTTCATCACCCTAGTGAACCCTCTGCGGTTTGTGTGCTAACATCTTAGTCATAATCCTTGAATCACCATCACTGAATGGTTGGATTGGAGTAAACTTTAAAGATCATCTAGTCCAACCCCCCTGCCATGGACAGCGATACCTTTCACTGGACCAGGTTGCTCCAAGCCCCATCCACCCTGGCCTTGAACACTTCCAGAGATGAGGCATCCACATCTTGTTTGGACAACCTGTTCCAGTGCCTCACTACCCTCACAGTAGAGAATTTCTTTCAAATATCTAATCTAAATTCACCCTCTCTCAGTGGGAAGCCTTTATCCCTTGTCCTATCACGGCATGTCCTTGTGAAAAGTTCCTCTCCAACGTTGCT
Source organism: Formicarius rufipectus (assembly GCA_013399695.1). Lineage (NCBI taxonomy): Eukaryota > Metazoa > Chordata > Aves > Passeriformes > Formicariidae > Formicarius > Formicarius rufipectus. The sequence continues at coordinate 271,947 of VXAU01001442.1, read as the reverse complement.
GTAGGTCCCCTTTAGGTAGTGGACGGTGCTGTAAGGTCTAATTGGAACCTTTGCTTCTCGAGGTTGAACAACCCGAACTCTCTCGGCCTCCCTTCATAGGGAAGGTGCTCCAGTCATCTGACCATCTTTGTGGCCCTCTTCTGGACTTTCTCCATCAGGTCTGCGTCTTTCTTAAACGCCTTTGTTTATTCACTAGTAATACTTCTGAAACTCATTATTTTGCTTGCACAATGAGGTTGAATTATTCTTCAAGATATGTAAAGCCACAGTATTGCAAATTCACAAAGTGGATGACTGTTCCTAGTTAATTTCTTTAAATGAACTTCAAATACAACATTGAATACCTTATAGTTATGCTGTAAAAAAGAACTACTTTTGGACAAACTGATGGAAACTTAGAAATAAATTTTCTGTAGAATAGAAGAGTCAAACACATAAAAAAGCAGCAATCCAGCAGTGGATGATTTGAATTTAAAATTAGTTTTAATTTTAGTTTGTGCCCTGTATTTCAGGAAAAGAAAATTGCCAGTACATTTTATCCATTCCTCAGAGCTTTCCTAAAACATAAACAGCATTTTACTTATAGTTTTAAATTAGGCTCATTGTGAAACTATACTACTAGATCCAAGAGCAAAATTAAATTATATATATAAAATCATCAATAATAAATTGTACTGAACCTCTTGAGCTCAGACAATTAATTGTTGTAGCAAAATAAATCACAGTTTAATAGCTTTGAAGTTATTAATTTTACATCAGTGAAAAACATTCGCTTTTGCTGTCAGTCCCACCAGACTAAGATACGTAGGGCTCCATTTGGTTGTAAAAAGAACCATTTGTTTTACATTTTAAAAGACATTACTAGAGAGCATTAAATTAATAGCTTTCATAATGTGCTAGGAAATCTGAAGGGCCAACACAACACCTGTAGTCTATAAGTTATTTCTACTGCAGTTAGGATCTGATAAATCTAAATCATTGCTAACTTGGAGAACATCATGAAACCACAATCAGACCTTATCATTCCGTTGCAGGTATATCCCAGGTTTTCTTCTTTTCTTCACCACAATACTCAGCATTACTACTTGCAATGTAAACCTTTTTCAGACTCCAGACTGTAACCGGCAGGACTCAATCTTCTGTAATACCTTTCTGGGAAAAACAATGTATCAATATGATTCTGGCCAAGGTTGAAAATTGATGCTGCTAAACTTCTTTATGCTGTGTTCAGAAATAAAAAAGCTGACACACTGATAATTGCTTACTGATGCTGATTTTCATAGCACTGCTTGAGTTGCCTCCATCAGTTCTCCTGGATTATTTATGCAGTTTCCTGTGCTGACTGCGATTATGTCTTTCAGGACAGATGTTGCCATTCTGTATATGGCTACCTGACCATCAGTTTGCAATTTCAGTACCAATACAAATAATCAGTATTACATGCATATGTACATATATTACTGCAGTTTAAATTGATCCTTAAAAGTGCTAAATATAGGTCCCAAGCCACTGGATCTGACTTCGAATTTAGGCTTGCTGAAAGCTCAGTTAGATCGGATGACTCCAGAGATACTTTCCAACTTAAATTATGCTATGATTCTGTCATCTGGAGTGTTCTTAATTTCATATTTATATATAACTATACTCATTCATGTAAATTAAATTAATTGCTGTTCATACCCAAGATTATTCATATCACAGCACCATGGTTACTGAACAGTGCTGCTAAAAGTGCATTACAACTCCAGCATTATGTGAGCTACTACCTTGTAGAAACTTACCTCTGTAGGAAAAGTATCTTGTCTTCCAGCAAAACAAAGAACAAACAAACAAAAAACAAATATTTGTTTCTCTGTAGATACTCCTAGCAGTAAAGACATCTCTGAAGTCTGGACAACAAAGGTCCCTTTCTTTTCACAGGATGTCATAAAGTCTAAATAGCATTTTTCTTTCTTGATATTGCATAATTCTCACATAAATTAAAGTTGCTATGCACTTACATGTGTTCAAGGAGAGGCACTAAAACTTTAATTTTCAAAGATCAGCTACCTGTAAATACTCTCCAAGAAAACTAATTCTTTTGTTTGGTGAACTTACTAAAACATATTCAAGGATATTAAGAGGTTTTGCACAATGGATGTTCTGGTTTAACCCCAGCCAGCAACTAAGCTCTACAGAGTTGCTCGCTCACTACCTGCCAGCGAGATGGGGCAGAGAGTCAGATGAATAAAAGTAAGAATGGGTGAAGAGAAATACATTTCTTTTTAAATACATGAAATATCTCATGGGTTGCGATAAATACATTTTTATAGGGTTTGTAAAAGTTGCACACACAAGCAAAGCTGAACAAGAAATTCACTCCCCATGGGCAGCAGACATTCAGCCAGGACAGCAGGGCTCCATCGTGTGCAATGGTTTCTTGGGAAGACAAATGCCATCACTCCAAATGCCTCCCTCCTCATAAGGCTTACGCTTCAGACCCTTTCATTTCTCTTTTATTAGTATAATGTTCTTCTAGCTGAGATACCAAACTGACAAAGAAAAATAATCACACTTACATGGAACTTCTGTGAAAGTAATATGCAGTGACACAGTTGGAGCACAGAATCTTGAGCTCCTAAGTCAGTACTTGGGAGCTGCAGACTGTTAGGAGTGTCCTCCAGGGAAATGCACTGCACATAGAAAGCAGGAAAAAACTACCAGTTTCAAAAACCCAGGGTTGTTCCTAACTCAGTAAATCTCTCTCGTCTCCTCCCCACCTTGTCTTAGTAATTTGTTTCTAATATATGTTGCAATAGATAAACCTGTGTTTTCACAAAGAAAATGCAAAATTATATATATCTATGCTCTTGGATATTTAGTGATTCCATGCATTTCTTGGTGTGCAACAAAGGTGTCAATACAATAGCAGGAAAACTCTGCAGGAGATTCGGATTTTTGCCAAGATGCTGAAAAGAGTTCTCAGGTTCACTTTAATTTGTGGACAGATGATACTAATGCATTGTGTCCTTGAAACTTTGCATATAGACTAGTGACGTGATTTGAAGTGCTTACAATCTAAAAAGTTTTTAATTTCTCAGGCAACTATTTCATGTTTGCACTGGTTTTATCTTTATTTGCTATTCATACAGATGATTTTAGTTAGACAAAGCAAGAAAAGAGCCTGGCTTTATAAAACAAAAGTGTATTAGAGCTTTGATAGTGAATGTAGAAAAAAGTGGGATTTATTTGTGAGATAGCATTTGCTTTTTACTAATTGAGGAGTTGGGTCATTAACCTTATGAAGTTACAGGTTGAAGGGACTGCAAGATATTTTCATTGTGTTGTGGTACAACAGCTCAGCTACAGAAGAAAGAGGTAAAAGCTATTCATAGCAGGAGGAGACCTGGTGGAAGACTATCTGGTTTGATACTAGAACTTGAAGTACAATCTGGACAGGGTTAAATAACATAGTGATTAATGAAATGTAAATATAAATTAAATATGTGAATAAATTAAAATTAAACTGTTAATGAGTTGCTTCCTGTACCTACATCCAAGATGCAAGCACTGTTTGCCATTCATCTTGTGCTGTAGTTCCATCATTGTTTTATAAAATGAACATCTGCCCCAGTTTATGTTGCAGGTGCGGTTGCAGTGCCACGTTTGTGATATTTGGTGGCAGAGAGGATAAGGCGAGGTCTTCCCCTGGTGCTCTGACCCATGTGGGCTCCCAGGATTGCTCAACAGCCTGACATAATTGCTTTTCTGTTTGTAGGGTGTTTTTTTTCCTTAATGTTAATCTGAGATTAACAGATTAACATTTGAGATTAACTTGAGAGGCGGTGGGCGTTGGCCGAGTGGCGTAGGCCCCCGCCTGTGGAGCCAGCTCCTCCTCTGAGGACGCTGGTTCGAATCCTGGAGGAACTCGCTGTCGCCGTCCGAGTGTGCTCGGCCGTGGCAAGATGAACCTCAGGAGTAAAGGGAGTGGGGCCAGTTCTGCGCACACTGTGCCTCACCTAAAAAATCCATTGCGCAGGCTTATCCCAAAATCTTCGTTCGCGAAGTCCAGCGAACAACAACAATAAAATGAACTATTTTTTTTGTTGAAATAAAATAAATTCAGATTCTGCTTGCTTTTGCGCAAATACCTTACTCTTGTAGTAACTTTAACAGCTTTTTGGGAAAACCTGAAGAAACATATGAATCTGAAAATAATCAACTAAAAAAAAATCCTTATCAAACCACACCATCATAAAGCCCCCCTGCTTTACCTGTATCAGAAACTGTCCTTATTTTAATGTATTAGAAATAATCAGTTATTTTCCTTAGTTTTATAATCGTTGCTATCACTTTTCTATCAATGTTGCTTTATGACAAAATTGAAGCACAAAAGATGCCATTTAAAGGGTCTTCCATATAGAATATCAATAGTCAGCATTGCATTTCAGATAAAGATGTAATTTTTAAAGACCAATCAAGTTTCAATTTAGCATAGTTTTTCTTATGGAAGTATTTATGGCAGCAATTTTTAATGTTTATACAGCCTACCCTGGAAATTACCTCCTCTGAATAGATTGCTAGACATCATACTGAATTCCTAATATCAGAAAATGTCGATTTTAATGCTCCAATAATCCATTTCAAATGATTCGCACAACCAAAGGATTCCTTTCTGCTGCCAATATGAAGAGGAGTCAGACATCTAATTCTAAACAAGAAAAATCACCTGGAATTTTTGAATGATATTTCTTTTTTTACATAAGAAATTTTAAAGTACCACTGAGAGGAACATGAATCAGAATGGGATTTATTCTTACCACTACCTAGGCATAGGGAGTGCTTCACAGGTCAGTAGGTAAAAGTATTTGTATCCAGATGGGAACATAGAGCACAGAAAGAATCATAGTGTTGGTTTCAGATCACATCACCAGGGAAAGTGACCAATCCTTCAGGTAGATCAAAAACTGCCAGTAAGCATAACCAATAATCCCAAAGGCATAAACATTTGGAACTGGAGGCTGAAGTGGGATTGAGGCTGCATTCTTCAGCTCAGGGAAGGATGCAGCAGCAATGGTGACATCCAGCCCCTGATGATGGAGATGATGCACCAGTGCTTTGACAACAGCAGCTAATCACTGCTGTCATCTTGCATGTCATTGTGAAGGCTGGGATAAAACATTGAAAACACCCTGTGTATTTCAAGGGGGAATTATCCTGAACTTTATAAAACCTGAATAGACAGGAAGGAGGAATAATGGAAAGATAAAGAAGTTTGGAACAAGAATCAAGTTAAAAATTCCTTCATGATCAAATTAAACAGAAAATCGATGACAAAGGACTCCATAGGGAAGAGACAATCAACCAAAGACTGTTTGCAGAGAGTGATTTAAAAGAAGAGGAATTATATAGCAACAACAGATGACCATACAGATATGATGTCATATAAAAGACAAGCAAAACTTCGATATACAGAGAGTAAGCAACTACTGCAGAATTTCTCTGATTATTTTTATTCATTGTAAGAATGATGTTTTTTCTTTCTATTTGTTTTCCTTATTTGAAAAAATTATTTATCCAAACAAAGGCCTTCCATTTTATTCTACGATTGCTTAATGTCGTTAAAAGCCTGTAGGTGAGGTGTTTTTCAGAGATCTTTCAGAAATCCGTTTTGACTCCTATGTATTTATTCATCCTCTTATGTATTTAATGACTCAAAGAACAGCAGTGACTTCTTCTAGTCCTGCCTTATGTTTTTTTAAAAGAAATGTGTTGATATTTTTTAACTAGGTAATGTTTACCAGTGTTCACCAATTCTCTATTAAATTTCCTGCTATTATGTCCTTAGAGATATCCAGTTTACAGATCTACTGTTCCCAGAGGGACATTGGAAGCCTCTTTAAAAGTTGATGTCAGACCAAGACCTTTTCAAGCAAGAGACATTATTCCAACCTTTATAGTTCTCCACTTGGCTCCATTATTTTTTTATAACTATTGGATAAATGCCTTCTGCCTCCAGGACTTTTTTTATTGTGCATTTTTTGAGTTTGTTTCTTACCCTATTCTACACTCCTTTCCATTCTCAGCAAATGACCTGATTATTCCCTCAGAAAAACAAGAGATCAAGCATGGGAACTTCCTGATAGTCTGTCATAATAGACACAGATAGAGGACTGTATCTGTGCAAGGTCTTGATCTTTTCTGAGCCTTCTTTTTTTATATTGTTCTCCAATTAGTTCAAAATACTTGCAAATAAGATTTCTGCTCCTAATATAGTGTGAGAAAAAGTTATTATCTTTTATTCCTCCAGTTAATTGCTCTTCAAAGATTTATTGTGATTTTTTATGAAGACACTGTACCATCAGCAACTTTCAATTATAAGGTAAATATATCAGGAGTAATTTTAAGCTAAGAAATGAAAATTGACAACATCTAAAGCTTGATTGGTCAAAATCATTAGAAGGTTAAACTCCCCAAATGTGATTTCTTTTAAAGGAAGTATTCATAAGTTATATACTGTTATTTAAATAATACCACACTGATCCTCAGAATTCACAGCACCTGTGAAAAAATAAGCCAATGGATAACTTCTCCTTAGACCCACATCTAGATCATGACTTTGTCTTAGACATCCCTGATGAATTATTAAGGAAGAAATACAAAGGAAGAGGTCTCTTCTCACCTTACCCATTTTGTGATCCTGTGAAAAAAACATTTCCTTTAATCACAAGTAAAGCAAAATAAAAGTGGTGATTTGTTAAAAGTGTAAATATTAAGAAACTCAGCAAACTGTGCTATGAAAGGTCAGTGGGGAAAAAAAAAAAAGGATGAGCAAAATTACTTAACTGTTCCCCTGACATAATCTAAAATTCTCAGCAAATGGGGAGAAAATCTATTTATCACTGAAAAAAAATAAACCTCACAGCTAAAAATTGATTTCTATACATTATTATTATTATTATATAAATCTCCAAAGTCTGATTGTATTTTAGACATCTCATGGATTTGTAGAAAATATTCAAATCCTACCATTTCAATTCAAGTAGTTAAAACCAGATAGTTTAAATAAAACACATGCTATCTGTGATTTTAAATACCATTCAGATAAAGAAAAGTTTTATAAAAAAGGCACTCTCAGTCACATCATGGACACATGGGATGATTATTTGCTGTTTTTGAATAATTTGGTATCCTTCATAAGAACTACTATTTTATTTCCTAATGTGATTCTTTTGAGGTTTTGTTAGAATTACTGAAGCAGTCCCTTCATGATATTCTCATGATCTTTTATTTTAATTTTTTAGCTCAATCACTTGATGGCTTTCAGCTTACTGCAGCTGAGTTTTATATATATAGCTAGATAAATATATAGACCTACAGAGACAGATACATGGCTTTTTCAGTTAAGATTTTACAGTTTAAAGAAAACTGGTAATGTGAAAACCCACAAACCAGCAGCGCTGCAGATAAGGAGAAGACAGAAATGCAAAGGATTAAATATTTGTACCCTGAGGTGGAACAGGCTTCTACTTCAGTGCATCATGATTATGGCCTTGATACTTGCAGGCGCACTAAGTTTGACATTAACATAAAAATTCAAGGCTTTATATCAAGAGAAGAAAACCAGAAATTTGTCTCTTGGTTAATTTACTCTGTATAGAATTTATTATTCATTGCTATCCTGCAGAGTCAAAGCCAGATTACAGCACAGTATCAGCGTGGTTGCAGTCAGGCCAAACATTTTCCTTCAAAGGCAAAATCCCCCGAGTGCTCTCAAAGTCTCAGGAGCACTATTGTTTCATTTTAGCCAGGGTACCAAGACTGATAAAGAGAAGTGTCATGGGCAAGGCAAAAGCTACAATGTAAATCAAGTTTCCTGGAGACTCACTGAGGGTGATTATAACGCTGCTTGCAGCTCAGCTGTTTCAAGACACTCCACACACATAGCCATAACAAGTGTGAGCTATTTACTGTTATTTAGGTGCTTACACAGTTTTGAGGAACTAAGTGATAGAGCAGGCTGGAACAGTGATAATGTGAGAAAATCCCATGACACTAGATGTTTGGTTTGTGCAAGCAGGGAATAAAGATTGAATGCATCATATCAGATGTAAAAGAGAACATATGTGTTAAGTAAAGTGAGGGAACAGCTGGTCCTTCTCCCTTCCTTGTATGCAAGGACAAGGATCTGTTCTGAGGATTTACATTGTTAGAGATGTTCTATGTAAGATCTGAACCTTTCCTTCTTCCTTTCCATGTATAAATGAAAACATTAACTCTGTGCAAGTGGAGTTGTGTATATCCAGGAGAGGACCATCTGTATGCTTCACATTCAAAGAATGTTCACTGCATGCTCTGATTCAGCTGAGAATATTTCACTGAGCAGTGTTGGTCACACCACATCTCTCCAAGGCTCCTGCGCTGTAGATGAATAGATGCAGATTTCTCATAGGGATTTTGCACCTGCTCTCCCTTACCCTTTTCAGCTGACACTGGCAACACTGTTAACTGAATAAAAATACATGCAGGAAATAAGGACCATGGAGCAAAGCATAGGAATTATTCCCCTCTTAGAATTTCCTTATATCTGCTCCAAGCTCAACCCTTCTCCCTCTAGATTGCTTCTGAAACAGAGACAGCTGAGTTCAGAGACAAGAGTCACAGCTTCATTTCATAGGTGGATGGGAAGAAAGCAGTATCAGCAGAGATACCTTGGAGTCCTCTCCTCCCACAGACATCTGTCACCTTGAGGCATGCAATCCAGAAAGTTCCACAGGACAGCTACTCCACAATGAACATCATTGGACTAACAGGTCCACAGGCAGGTAGCAAGTGTTGTTGGAAAAGAGCAATCTTAGGCATCTCTGGTCCCTGCAATACTGTTTCTGACTTACTCCTAAGAAATAGACTCCCTTAACACTCCCTGAAGGAGCTTTCATAGAGCTTGACCTGTGCAGAAAATTCCCTGCCATTCCCTCCCCATTGCTGAATGGATTAGTCTTGAGCATGCAGGAGATAGAATCTCTGAGGTTGGAAAAGACCTTGACAATCACTGAGTCCAACAGTGAACTCAATGCCACCGTCTTCACCAATAAACTTTATTCCCAATATCCACACATCTATTGAACACTTCCAGGGTGATGATTCCACCACTAGCCTGGGCAGACTGGTGCCTGACCACCCTTTCAATGAAGAGACCAGAGATTACAATGCCAGTTTGCGTCACCTTACAGCACATCTCTTGTTCTCACAGGCATGTGTGTTTCAGAAGGAAGCAGAGCAATTCTTTCTTATCTCTCACCAGGAAAAAGAGGAAGCCTTACATATGATAAATGCCAAGATAAATACATTGCAAAACCTGATGATTTGATCTCATTGGGCATATTAACACATGAGATACTCAAGGATTCAAACCACATATTTGATTTTTTATCTCCAGCAATTCTGTTTCATCAAAAAATGTCTACTTCCTCAGTTTTCAGAGGGCTTGTTGCTTTTCTATCTGTTAAGAGGGGCTAAGTATCCTGCAGATTGCTAGTGATGAATTTGGACATTTATTTATGAATCTTTATACTGCTGATGGTAGGACAGTTTTAGACAATGCACATTAGAATTTCCAGGACAATTTTAACATTTTCAAGTGGAATTTAGGATTCTTTCTGCATTCCTCTAAATCCAATTTATAAAATGTCTGGGTTCTTTTTTCTTTTTCTTTTATTTTTTTTTCCCCCAGCTGATGCAAATATTACTTCTTCAAATAATTTATCAATAATGCTAATTATTTTTGCCTTCTTACAATAACACCCAACACTGCCCTAGTTCTTACAAACTGTAATGTAGTCCTCATCAGTCAATAATACATTTTATTTTAACAGTTCTGGAGACTGAGAAAAAGATATGAGATTGTTTGGATACATTTCCGCTTCCAAATGAAATAACATTTGCAGTGATATGCTTATTAGAAGGACTTGGAGGATAGCTAAAGGAGGATAGCCCAAATTCTTGTTTTGTTCCTTAGCATATTTAAAAAGACTTAGTTTTTCATATGAAAGTACTGAGAAACTTATGAGAAGTATCTGTCCAAGGCAAGGTAAACTCAGAAGAACTGTGTTCTAATGCCACTTTATGTCTCAAGCCAAGTAAGCCCATGTTATTTATTACCTTTTTATTAGGTTATGCTTAATCTTGTATAAATACATATAGATAGAAATTTCCTTGACATTGAAACTGATACAATATACTGACTAATGATAGAGCAAACTGCAGGACACTAAACATAGAAGACCACTGTGTTTGCATGGCCAGGTTTTGACAGTGGAGGGGCCTACAGGGGTGGCTTCTGTGAAGCTTCACCATGTCCAGTGGAGCCAATGCCAGCCAGCTCCAGGACAGACTTTCCACTGGCCAAAGTCAAGCCAATCAGGAATGATAGTAATGCTGTGGAATTAGTGGGAAATTGGACACAGCACAACAACCAATATGATTCCAAGCTAATGCCAATTAATTGCTTACAAAGCTTGTTGTTTTATACATTTAGAGCATTAGTATCACAAGTACATCAAACACTTATTGGCTACAATCTACTGTCCACGGGTTTTGTTTTATTCTATTATTGGCTAAAGCTTCTTCACAGGAACCTTTTCTCCTCCTTCTGTACATCTTTCTGGTCACGTAGACATTTCTTTGTTCTTTTATTTTTGCAAGTTCAGACATAGTTCCCAACCAGTTTTCTTCTTGTATCTTTTCATATCTCAAACTCAAAGCGTTACTCTCAATTAACACAGCTGTATTGTTTCACAAACTCAGAACATCTGGATTGCTCATGCTCACAATACGCCCCTGTTCTTCTAAATATCCCACATAATGCTTCTGTGATAACATACTCAAGGAATAAAAAAAACCTTATTGGGCAGATGTGATTGCAGCTAGAGAAGAACAAAGTGAGAACATGTGAACAGCAATGCAGACGCCAAGGTCAGTAGAGGGGGAGGAGCAAAGGTTTCCCTACAGCCTGTGATGCAGATCATGGTGGAGCAGCTGTGCCTCCGCAGCCCATGGAGGACCACAGGATTACAGAGACCTCCCTGTAACTCATGGAGGAGATCCCACTGGAGCAGGTGAATGCCCAAAGGAGACCGTGACCCTGCAGGAGGCCCATAATGGAGCAGGGTCCTGACAGGGACCTGATAATCTGTGGGGAGAGGAACCCACACAGATTTTCCTGGTAGGACTTGTAGCCCTGTGTCTGGAGGTCTGCACCCTATGTGGCAGCAGTTTATGAGGAACTGCTTGACATGGGATGGACTCAACTGGAGAAGTTCGTGAAGGACTGTCTCCTGTGGGAGGGACTGCACAGGGAGGAGTGGCAGTACTCCTTTTCCTGAGCAGTGGCAGAAAAAAATGACCATAATCCCCATTCCCTGTCTCCCTGTGCCATTGCGGGGCAGCAGGTAGAACTTGGAAGGAAGGAAGGGTGTGGGGAAGGTGTTTTTAAAAGATTTATTCTACTTCTCATTCTCCTACTCTGATTCTGTTAGTAATAAATTTAATAATTATCCCCACTTTGAGTCTGTTTTGCCCATGATGGTGATCAGTGAGTGTCCTCTCCCTGTCCTTAACTCATGAACCCTTTGTTATATTTTGTCTCCTCTGTCCAATTGCAGAGGAGAGTGAGACAGTGGCTTTAGTGAGTACCTGGCATCCAGCCAGGGTCAAGCCACTGTTGCATCAAATATGTTTGAAAATAGGTATCAGAAATGTGTCTCCAAGTCTCTAGGATATACCAGAAAACAGTATAAAAAATTATATCAGTGGAGCTTGAATGCTTAAGAATTAAAGGGCTTTAATTCCAAAATAGAAAGCTAAATGCTGTAGATAACACAGGATGAAATAAAATATACTTATTCCACCTACTGTTTTAAGAAGTAGTCCAACTCCTCCTCCTTTCTTTTTCATCTGACTTTTCAACAGTTTTATGGGTAAAGACCTGAGTTATTAAAGACTTTCTTGAATTTTTTATTGATCTGCAGTATCGTTGTGAGCCTTGCTCTTACATCCTCTTTTGAAAGCAGAAAATAGAAACATAATTTTGTGCATTTTGTATATTATCTCTGTTTTGCCACACAGGAGCAAACACTCAATAAAACTGTGTGGGAAGCATTTGGACGTAACCCCAGGCAACATATCTGAAAATGTCAGATGAATACATCAGTGTTTCACAGCAATCTCCTGCTGTGAAGGTTTCTTCATGTTTCATTTAAATGGACAGTTTTGTTGCCATATAAAACATTGGGAATATTAAGAGCTTGAATTCTTCTTTGAACAGAGAATCTTTCCAAAGATGCAGGAAGAATTCTTACTGAGGAGCATCACAGGGCAGCACACAAAATAGACACACATATATATTCACATAGGNTAGCCTCACCATGCTTTTGAGCCTGATATTATATTTTTGATAGAAGCCATAATGGAAGTTTACTCTTATCATGTCCTCCAGCTGTAAGGACATAGATGCAACTGAGACAACTGTGGATCCAAGTGCTGCTTAAAAATATTTTGTAATTTTTTAATGCAAATACATTACAATAATTTGCTTATTTACCTGCAGTTGACAGAAAAATGTGAAAAAGCCTCACTCAAAATGCCTTAGCAAACCAGGCAAATTCATGCTTACTTTAAAGA
>VXAU01001442.1:218574-259189 GCA_013399695.1 Formicarius rufipectus | reverse complement strand
AATCATAGTAGCTAATATGGGGCCATGTTTTGGATTTCTGCTGAAAACAGTGTTGATAACTTGGTACTAATTTAGGTACTATTAAACTTAGAGAGCAAAAGCCTTTTCTGCTCCTCACACCACCCCATCAGTGAGGAAACTGGGCGTGCCCAAGAAACTGCAAGGGGTCACAGCTGAGACTGCTTACCCCAACTAACCTAAGGGACATCTCATGCCATATCATGCTCAGCATATAAAGCTGGGGAAAAAAAAAAGAAGGAGACATTAGGAGCAGTGTAGTTTGTGTCCCCCCCCCCAAGTCACTGTTAGGCATGATGGAGCGCTGCTTGGATGTAGCCAGCCCATGAAAAGTGGTGAAGGCCCATGAAAGTGTTTTGCTTTGCCTATCAATGTGTCACTTTTGCTTCACCTATCAAACTGTCTTTATCTTAACCCAAGAGCTCTGTCACTTTTACTTGTCCCATTCTCCCTCCCATCCCATCTGGATGAAATAAGAATATTAAGAGCTATCATTTGCTCCTTCTGCTGTACAATTTTCAAATCCTTCAGGAAACCAAAGTTTAATTATTGGTGTTTAAGCAGAGGATATTTAAATTCTTAGTTTCTAAATTATATAAGACACACTGAAGTTTGCAGAAACGTCCAGCTACCTGCACCAAATTGTGATTTCACATAGGAAGCTTTGAATGTTGACCCTTTCTTACCGAAATAGAGTCCATGAGAGGAGATATAACTCTGTGCACATCTTTAACTTGAAACACAGCAAAGATTTGTAACAATTTGTGCAGCAAAATGAAATAATTAGTTAATCATTGTTGCAATTGTTTTATGTTTTGTGCTGCCTTGGATTTGACTGCTTTCTAATGAACAATAATGAGGTGCATCTAAAATAAACAAGGAGAAAGACAAAGATGAGGACTAAAGAAAGGAAATTCAAAAGGTAGGCTTTGGACTGCAGAACTCATGGGTTTCCTTAGGCACCTTTCAATCCTAAACACAAAATAAAACTCACTATTGCTCAGCTGTTCAGGGGGAACAAAATGAGCATGAGAATCATTGATACAAAGTCACCCAGTTCATGTGTAGTTGAATTAACATGTCTCTTGGCATTCCATGTTTTTATGGGGAATGAATCATTCTGATAAATCTCTCACGTATAATGCATCTTGCTAGCAAAAATCATTGCCACTTCAGTTGTTTTTGTTAGCAGACCTGACTGTAAATCAAGGCTTTTGATCCATAAGAAATTGACTTTTTGTTTATTATCCAGGAAGTGGAAATTCCTCTATCTATATACAGTGAAATTGATATCTTCAAGGAAGCCTTGGAGTAGCATTTAACATTAAAATAAACCAGAAGCAAGGTTTGTCCTGATTGTAACACCTATGTTGTTATAAAACCTCATTTAATATCTAAAGCTGGATTGCATCAAAGTCCACTGACAAAATTTGCTCACATCTCTGGATGGATTGAGGTAATTTGATAGGGAAAAGGAAAAGAAGATCAGCAATACAGACAAAACCAGGTGATGCCAAATAGCAAGTGATTCATGATTTTGCTATGTAAGATAACTAAGTAAAAGCCAAACATGTTGTGAGTTGAACGCAGCAAGAGAGTTTCAGTCTCTTACTATTCATGGCTATGGTGAGTGGTATCTGCAGCAGTTGTCAGATCTACCTCAGCCAAATTCGAAAATAAAAAGGTTCAAAAAATCAAGTTGCTGAAGAAGCAACCAATGGGTAACGATAAAGTAATTGAAAAGATGCAGTTCTCCTATGGGGGCAATACTAAGTCAGGCATGAAATTTTTGGGAAAGATGGGCATTATGAAGTAAGAAGGTTAAGTGTGAAGGTATTTCATAAGAATGCAATACAGATGTGATGATATGATAGCTTATATTACCACCAAACACTGAGGACTGGTAAGAGGAAAACTGATTATGGAGTCCCCATACTTCTCACTAACTGTAGACATAAAATTGTTTCCCATGGAAAAAGTCCTATATTTGCAGAAAATTGAACAGGATATTGAAAAGGCTTTTCTACCCTCCTTTGTTTAATAGAGAGTAAGCATACGTACCTCTAGAGTTATGGTAAAATTAAAATATCTGAATTACTTTAGAGCATGAGGGCTTTGTCAATTCAGCCACTCTTACATCTCAGTTTCAACCCTTTGATATCTCAAACAGATAACAGTAAAACTGTAACAGAGAGCAGTCAGCAAGCAAATTGCACACTCCTCTGATACCCTCTGAAAGGAAGTAGCTGTGCTTGTAGACAGACCCTGTTGAGCAACAGGGAGTTTGCTTGTAAATACTGTTGTAAATATATAATTGAATTGCTTTCTGTGGCTGCTGCACAAGCAATCTATGTCTCCAGTTCATGGAATAAATGTTGTAGCAAAATGGTTTAATGAAATACATTGCTTCCTTGTGTTACTTCTAATTTTTGTGTGTTCTCTTGGGATATTTTTAAAGAACAATTTTTCTTTACATTTGTTAGCTTTCTAGAAAATTAACAACAGTAAGTACAAAATCCTTTTTAAGTTTCCATGTGATTCTGATTATATGTGGTGAACCTGTAGAAACTGCCTTTGCTTTCTCAGGCTTTCCTTTTACTTTTGTATCTTAGTGAAGACCCAGTGAAAAATGACCATGGCTGAACACAGTTAAATATTTCTTCTTGAATTATGGGGAATTTCTGAAAGTCTGTATATTCTAATAAATTTTTGTACAATACTTTCATTCTGTATACAGACATTAGTATTAGACTTGATAGGGCTCCTTTGAAAATATAATGATATATTGAAATTATTTATGATTTTTCTCCAGATAGAAGGCAACAGTTAAACTAGTGCTTGATAAGCTAAATGTTAAGGAGGAAAAATTACCACATTGTGTCCTTCTCAAGGAATCTCAGTATTTGGCCTTTTCATATATTTAATTCTATATTTTATTGGGTAAACTGTGTGTTATTCTATAATATCTTATGTGAAAAAAAAACCCATCCTAGGTTTCTGCTAGGCATTTAAACCATGCACCTTGTACCATGTTTAATAATATTTTATTCTATTCTACTCAAGAGATCACTAACAATAGCGGATATCTGGATAAGATGATCCAATTTTTGAGTAGTTTCAAGTAATTATTGTAATAAATCTTGCTATATATGAAATTTGAAACACCATGAGGATATCCCAGGGTAGTATTTTATTGTGTGCTAGAAAGTATTCACTGGTTACAGGAACTTCTGCATTTATTTAAGTCTTTATCAGAGATGTTATACAGTGTTTTGGGAATTGTATTAATTTGAAACAGTGGTTGCACTGATCTACTGCATTTGCACTATCCTTTCCACTCTCACGTAGTTTTTGTACAAAGCTTAAACTGTACGTGTTAATTTACTAGAAGTGATTTTAAATGCCCTGATTAACTTCATTTACTTAATGCAATCCGGTAACAGTGAGTGTTTCTATTGTACTGTTAAAGATGACCTTGAGATCTAAATTCTTGATGCCATCCATCTACAATCCCAGATCGATGGTATATCAATGTGGTGAAGCAAAGTCTGGAGGGAAATATACAGGAGATTTTGAATGGGACACATAATAAAATGAATAATTTTGAGGATTAGATATAGAGTCCCCATGAGATTCAGTATCACAAAGACCAATTAGTTTATTTAGCACATCAAAGTGAATAGACTCACCAATTATTAAAAATAAAAATATTGAACAAATAAAAATCACAAGGAGAAAAGGTAGTTTTGAAATAGAAGTTTATTTTAAGATAGTTCTATTAATTATATGAAGAGGCATTTTTAATGAAAAGAAGAAGCCCAGGAGGCCTCTTCCTGGGTATTTTTATTTCTGAAGAAAACAATACATATTTTAGATACAAAAAAATCCACAATTCTTTTTCTGTAAACACTACTAAGAAGCACTGTATTATATGGTGTTTAAAATCTCAAAAATATTGATTTTGTGTGTGTCAAGCAAAACTGTTGTCCATCAGTCTACCTCCTCCCTGATCTCTGAAATCAAATATACCTATATAACATGTATTTGAGCTTCAGAGAATAGCCATGAGCAGACTGACCACTGGTAAAGAAAACAGTAAAAAATTCATTTGAGGTATCTTTTCCAGCAATTTACAGTCACAAATGAAAATTTTTGTTCAACTGTGCCATAAATTGAAGTATTACAACAAACAGAGGGGGATCAATAATATATAATTACAGGGAAAAAGATGAATGTTTTGATAAGAAATACTTGCTCTGGTAGTATTTTTAAAAGCTTCTTGGCATCAACTGTTAGAGCAGACAAATAAATCCTGCAAAATCAGTCTAAATTGAATGTAGTGACATTAAGATCTACTCTTACAATCATAGAATAGTTCGAAGGGACCATTAAAAGTTATCTAGCCCAACCCTCCTTGCAGTGAGTAGTGCAACTTCAGCTAGGTCAAGTTGCTCAGACCACCATCCTACCTGACCCTGAATGTTGCCAGGGATAGAGCAACTGCTCCCTCTCTGGGCATCCTGTTCCAGTGTTTTACCACCCTCATGATAAAGAAATTATTCCTTATATCTAGTCTAAATTGATCCTATTTAACTTTAAAACCTTATCCTATCACAACAGTTGATAAACATACGTCCTAATCTTTCCTATAAGCCCCTTTTAAGTATTGAAAGGTCTTCTCTTTTCTGCATTGAACAGCTCCAACTCAGTTTTTTGTCATAGCAGAGGAGCTCCAGCCCTCTGGTCACCTTCACCTTCTCTGGACTTGCTCTGACTGCTCCACATCATTCTTGTGCTGGGAGCTCCAGAGCTGACACAGTACTCCAGGTAGGGTCTCATGCGTAGTGGGGCAGAATCACTTCCCTTGACCTGCTGGTCACGTTGCTTTTGATGCAGGCTAGGACACAACTGGCCAGATCATTTTGAGCTTCTCATCAACCAAGACCTCCCCAGTCCTCCTCAGGACTGCCCTCAATCCATTCTCCATCCTGCTTGTATTTGATGCTTGGGATTGCCAAGACTCAGGTGCAGTACCTTACACTTGGTCCTGTTGAACTTGATGAGTTTTGCATGGGGCCACGACTCAATTCTGAGAAGGATGTTCTGGACAGCCTTGCTTCCCTCAGATTTATCAACTTGGTGTCTCTTGGTGTTGCCTGAAAACTCTCCAAGGGTGCACTCATTCCACTGGCTACATAATTGATAAAGATATTAAGCAGGAGTGGTCCCAGTATGGACCCCTGAAGGACATTGCTTGTCACTGATGACCCTTCGGACACTGAGCTGTTGACCACTCCCCTCTGGATGCAACCATCCAGCTAATTCCTTGTCCACTGAACAATCCACCTCTCTCTAACCTGGAGAGAAGGATGTTGTCTGGAACCATGTCCAAAGACTTTACAGAAGTTCAGTTAGGTGACTTCTGTAGCTATTTCTTCATGCACTGATGTAGTCACTCCAACACAGAAGGCCACTAGGTTGGTCATGCAGGACTCTCCCTTGTTGGAAGCCACCTCATCTGTCTCAAAACACTTCTCTATGCCTTAGCACACCTTCTAGAAGGGTATGTTTCATAACCTTCCAAAGCACAGAGGTGAGGTTGACAGGTAGGTAGTCCCCAGGATCCTTCTCTGCGGCTGTGATGGGAATTACAGTCAATGAAATTAATTGTCCAAAAATGAGAAGTTAACATAAAATAAGTATTTCTTTTTTCTCTTAAAAATAAAGTAAGCAAGGTCTTTTATCATAACTTTTCTAATATATTTTCAATGTGTTGTAAAGTTATGCCAATATCTAACAATATTATTGAAAAAATAAGTCAATTCAGTGTTATTTGATATTGCAAAGGTTCAAGTCTAGTGCAAAATGTTTGTGAAATGAACATGTAGTAAGGATGGGAAAAAAACCAACCAACCAACCAAACTTATTTCCATGAGATATAAGCAAAATTCATACAAGTGTAGATGTGATACATAATTTTCACATTTTAATTTGGTAACGCATTTAACACCCCATATTCTTGTTCTATTCATTGACTTCAAGCACTATGCTCAGTACTGCTCAGACCGTTTGCTATGGATCTTAGAATGATGACATGAGACAGAAGGAGTTTTAATAGGTTTAGTAACATAACTGGCAACTCATTTGCAGTGTCCAAGTTACAGTACTCTGTGTCAGTCCTTCAAAAAGAGAAACATGTACAGATGTTAACACAGTGATAACTTTATGGTTCTGCCTACTTCACTCAGTGTAAGATAGAAAGCTTGGGGCCTCATAATTATTAAACAATAATCAGTAACCCTGCTTCCTAGAAGACAGAGAACAGTGTTTGAAAACTCGTATCCTGGTCCAGATAATGCAGGTAGGGTAACATAAGCCGTGTAACCTGGACTGTACAGAAAGTAGATGCCCCTGCTAACATGGGAGCTTCTCTGTGAGCTGGAAGAGGGTTTAGGATGTCAGCATTCAGAGCACAGAACCCCAGAAATGTGCCTATGAATGATGCAAGTAGTTGCTGTTTTCATTGCCTGGCTTCTTTACCACTTGATAATGTAGGAGTCATGTACTATGTATTGAGCGTATGGCAGGTCATGCCATGTTGTGTCAAATTAGCCTGGGGACTTAGTGCGCTCTTGACTCCAAATGCCTTAATTCTGCGTGCTGCATGTGGATTGGAAATCATCAGTAATTATAAGGCAACACAACCAGTGGGGTCAGGACTCCTGCACACATAATGTCAGTGAAGCCACCGGTATTACAGCAGTTTACTCCGTCTGAGGAATTGCCCCTGTACATAGAAGTCATGGCCCATGGCCCACTACAAATGAAGTACTTCTAACAGTAACATGCTGCACAAATAATTTTGAGATGCTTGCTTACCTATAAAAAAAGGATTTCAGCATGCATTCATCTGTACTGGTGTATTATCTGAAAGTGCTTACAATACTAATTAATAACTCCTTATAAGGAGATGTATTTCAAAAAGCTATTAACAGTTACTGAAGTAACAAACCATTTTCAGGGATGTTTATATCTTCTAGGGTAACATCTTTATGTATTAATTTTACTGAAGTAATGGGTTTATTGCACTGATGCTGGTATTGTGTTTTATTCGTCTCAGGTATGCTACACGTGTTGACATTTTAGTGCCACCACAGCAGATAAGGCTGGTGCAACACAAGAAGCAAAATTGAAGCTAAATATCTTTAAAGTGGACAAATCACACTAATACCTCATTAACCTTCAGACTTCCATGCACACTCGTTAAATGAAAAAGCATGTTACCAAGGTTACTCAAGGTTTAGCAACAACTGCAAGAACATAAACAAATGTCTGAATGTAAAAATGAAGTGGATCAAAGTTTTTATTGGTTCTCATTAAGAAATATTTTTATTTCTACTGGGAAATTGGTGGTTGTCTATGCTGCTGCAGACTGCTGTAGCAGTAATGGCTTATAATACAAGCTTTAACACATCTATCTCTGGGGCAAATAAATACTGTTACAACTATTTTTACCTCTTTTTAGAAATTATAGTTTGTATAGGCATATTCTGTAGGTAAAGGAAACTCAAATATGCTCTATATCAAGGGGATTTTATTCCACGTGTCATTTTTACCCTTTATTTTCTGCAGTTACCAACTGAAAAGAGCTGTATGCTCAGTGAGTGTGTTGAGATGTACAGATATTCATCTGCAACTGTATTCATTTAATTTTTTTTTCAGAATTCACTTCCTACAGCTTCATTAATAGAAGCCACAGAAATGAAGATCTGTAAAAGGCCTTGTCCAAGAGATCATGTAGTCTTAACCCCATGCACTGAGGAAGGAAATGAGCATTCTTGACAGACACTGATCTATCCTAGGCACTGAAGAACACTTTCCCTGTTTTTCCTAGGTTTTCTCTTTCTGTCCTCTACTATCCTACAGTTCAAGTGCTCTTCCTATCACCCTGCTATCATGTCTTTTTGTAGATTAAGCTAATTTTTCTTGTCACACCTTTCTGGTGGTGACAAATGGCAATTTACATCTCTTTCCTGATAGTTCATAATTTTTTAAAGAAATCTTAATTCCTTCAAACTTCAGAAGGAGAATTTGCAATTTACATTACCCAAAACTGAACACAGCCAAAACTAGATACAGTTTCAGCTGAGGCTTCAAGGGGAAGAGTGAAGCCCCTGCCATCGCAGTGCCTCTCTGCTGGTGCTATGTGACTGACCCCTGGGGCTTTGCCTCCTAACTGCAAGCACTCCATTGTTCTTGGCCCTAAAAGTCAAGGCAATAACTACACTAGAAAAGAAGCAGGAGGGTTTGAATGACCCTTTGCCTGAAGTGATTCTGAGATGTAGCTTATATTTTTAAGTTATGGTGGTTAAAATCATAAAATTTGGTAGCACTTCGTTCTACTTATTTGAAGGCTCCTTATGTCCTTCATCTTGCATATTACACTTCATTTCACACAGACCTCTGGGGAGAGAATGGAGTCTACATGTCTCGTGTCACTGGACCAATGCAAGTGAAAGAAGCTCCAAGGTGGAGTAGGCAAGGGATGGTGCGAACAGTGGAATTGGCAAGCTGGAAGACTCTGAGAGAGGCAGAGAAGCCACAGGAGGCCTAGGACTGAGGTCACATGCAAAAGATTTTTCTTTAGGAATGAGTGGATCTGTGCAGATGTTGCTCCACCATTGGAAGTCTGCTGGCCTGTAGGAAAGGTCATGTACTAAAAGAATGAATCAGTGGTGGGAATAACCGCTGGTTTTCAATTAATTTCATTTAGTGACTCAACCAAAAAGCGGAGTTTTGCTGCTTTCCCTTCAAACACTTATGGATGAGCTCTCTCATGTGATGCAGAAGAAATTATAGAAATACTAACTGGAACAAGATTTCCATTGGATTCTGAAAACAAGAAGGATCCAAAACATCATGGTGTCTCACAATTTAAAATATGGTTCAGTAGGAAGACCTTGTTCCATTTACCACCTGGAGGAATGTTAAAATACTTCCATAGATATCTGACACCAAACTAGATGATTGAATTTGAGAATTAATTATCTGACAGATTTTTAAAGGAACTCTTTAGGAGAAATTTTGACATTTGAAGAGTCATTTCATATTCTTGTAGAGCCCAGACCTTCCTGTTTTATGTGTAATTATTGATTAAAATTCTGGGTAGAAAATCTGGCTGGCCCAGAGGTTCCTGTTCCTTTTGCAGAAGTGATCACATTGCACATAGCAAAAATAGCTTTAACCAGTTAGTAAAGTTGTTTCTGCAGAGGTGGACAAGGGATACATAAAAAAAATTAAAGCAAGGCAAAAGGGGAGGTAAGCCCAAGTATATTTGCACAACTAAGGAAATGCTGACACGACGATATTTTGGGGAAAAAGCTCACACTTTTTCCTGGTGCTTGTTCCTTTGAAGATAGAATAGGGAACAAATAAGAGAATTGAGAAACTCGAATACTTCACAAATTTTTGCACAAGTAGATGAGAAAACACCATGATCTCCACTCTGTGTAGGGGGTCAGGATAGAATATGACCTCTAATATATTATATGAGTGCCTGTCAATGTGATTGTGCAAGTCCAGGAGTTAATAATATTTTAGGTTAACAGGCAACAAAGGATAAGCTTGACATGGTATAAGAACATTATGGCACTTTTCTAGGCAATATTCATTGGCTTTAACCATCTTCTTTGCCCCTGCAGTACCTCTCTCATTTGTTACCAAACCTTTAGCTTCTGCAGCAAAACAAGGAAAGATTCTACTGTTAGACACTTCCTTCTTTTTAGTAAATATATAAATAATCAATGCAATACGACTTTGTGTACTGAGTAAGAGGGTCCTAAGAAAAAAAAAAAAGTTTCTTGATCATGTAATGCAATTGTGGAAATAAAAATACCATGATGTTAGATAAATAATGTTCTGCATTTCTTAACCCCAAACAACCAAACCAACCAAACAAAAAAAACCCAGAAAGGTGGAAAGGACAAGATAATACTGCAAATCGGTCCTAATTTTTAAGTGGGATTATATATCGTATGTTGGGCATTTATTCTGTGTGGATGTTTTATGGAAGTGAACATTACAAAGTTTGGCTATTCAATTATTGTGTTAAGCAAATTGTGAAAGTTACATTTTCTGTGTCTCTTCAGTAAACAGATGGGGAAATATCAGAGCTTAATGGTACTCAAGGGCAAAATGAAAAATTTGCAGTGATTTCTTCACCCTCACATTTGTTTTTCATTTTATCTTGATCAATTCCTAGAGAGTTTCCAAGCAGAGGTTATATGGTCTGAAGCAATTGCCAAAGTTTCCCTAAGAACTATATCCCTTTTCCTTTTTTTTCTCTCCTTTTCCCTGCTCTTTCTCTGTTCCAACTTCCTCCCAAATAAGCAACTCCTTCCTAATTATTTTCTCCCCAATCGTGATTTTGCTACCCAACAATTTTGTATTTCTGATGCTTTCACTTTGAATCTGTCATAAATTATATTTTGAATATGGTCACAGTTACTGTTTGCCTTGCAAGGCTTTACTCCTCAAAAGTATTCTGATATTCCCCTTTCATGACTTGCATAGTTTTGCATTTTTCTCTCTTGAATTTTCCGCCACCTGTGAAGTCCATTCATCTTTCTCAGAGTTTACTTTAATTTTTGCCAGCTTTTCATACTGTTATCTGTTCCATCCAGCAGTTTCTACTGTCATATGCTGTAGTTCTTCATGTTCTGTTTGGGTAACCTCAGAAACCTGGTTATTTGTTGTATTCACAATTATTATAAGATTTCAGTAGTATAATACACCGGTGAACACACAACAAAGTTAATTGTAAGGTAGAATGAGGAAACTGTTACTTGTCTGTATGTTTATTACCAGGCAAGAAAGCAGGAATTCGCTAGTTAGGGACTAGATACCTGCAAGGAATGCTGCCTGTGCCGTTCTTAATTCTGAACACAGGTTGAAAGGACTGGGTTTAACAGTCATGTAGTAAACACAAACTATTTGAAAGGTGACCTTGAGAGAAAACTGAGATAACAACTCAGCAAAGCTTTGAAAATCTGAGTACCCATTTCCTGCCTCATGGATGAAAGAAAAGTTGTCTTGGAATATCCTCTTTTGTACATGAAGAGGATTGCAACTAATTGTTGACAGTACCTCTAATAATGGTGCAGTCAAGTGATGTTTTTAGTTTTTCAGGATAAAGGTGGATGGAAGCAGGCCCACATGGAATACTGCTGCACCCTCTGTGACACTTGAGAAGATCCTAATGGTAACAGAATAAAAACAAGTCATGACCCTAGACTTTGAATAGGGCCCAGTGTTTTATCAATAAAATTTCAAAAACCAACTTCCCATCAGCAAGTGCTCAGCACAAACAGCTTGAAGAGTCCTGTTGCCAAGGCGGGGTATCATCAGGGGCTTAGAAGATCCATGAAAGATGATTTGGATCAACAGAAAGGGGTCAATGATAGATAACAATGTCTTTGCTTTTGGGGAGCAATTGGATAATGCATCATCCTTGAGGATGTTGTAGAATGGATGGTTGTTTTCCCTTTTCCACTGTTTAATGTCATTGTTACTGAAAATTAGTCAGATTGTTGTGGAAAGTCATCATTCTCCTGAGGAGATGGATGGTTAGTTGGTAGAGCAGGGAATTTAGTTAGCAGATGGTTTTTGCACAAGCATGAAAGGAGGAAAGGGTAAGAAGGACACGGATCACGGACTTGCATCTGAGGCTGCAATCTATGGAAAAATACAATGGGGCTGGCCACGCTGAATGATAAGGCTTCTACCAGCATGTAGCAACAGGTCACAGTTGGAGTGGTGAGTCATTTAGATCCTGTTAGGTTGTAGGTAGGGAGAAAGAAGTTTTAGGGAGATATAGTTGTTGGAGAGAATATGAAAGAAGCTCTCATTTCAGTACAAAGGGCAAAGCTGGACTAAGGACCAGAACTTTCCTCTGATCACTTTGCAGGAATTGAGACCCCTCCTTGAGGGCTCTCCTTAACATCCCTCAAGCTGATGAATATTTTCTAGAGATGTTCTCCCATTCCTTACAATGGTGTCAAGGGGATCTGTCACTGTTTCAAATTTAAAATCAACAAGAGTTCTGGAAGAAAAGAACATATAAAATGTTACTGAGGAAGGTGGCTTCAGGCAATTTCTAATTAAGCAGATGTAAACGTTCCCTGTGAGAACAGCATGTTAAAAACCCAATGAACTACATCAGTGCTAGATAAAATTAGGATGTTCTGCCAGCATTCTCACCCTTGGGATGCAGCAGTAAATGAACAGAATTGGCCCATGATTATGTTCTGCATGATGCTTCATATGACTTAGCAATATACCTTGAGGCTCCAAGCACATGATTACAACAGTGAATCAATATTGTGGCTGCTGCTAGATTCAACTTCCTGAGATGATATTTCCTTGATAAGGTCATATTACTGATTACTTAATAGTCTCCTCAGTGTTTGGGTGATTTAACATAATGCTACAAGGAGTACCAAAGCAGCCAACAGGCCCTCCACAGGTAATCCAAAATGTTGATAAATTTGCTATATGTTAGCAGACTAGGGACAATTAAGTATGACAAATTTATGACATTTTAAGTATTATCTGGGAAGCCAGGTGCATCACTGGAAGAGAAGAAGATAAGATTTGATGCAGAAGGTGACTTATGATGAAAATCAACACCATGTGAAATCATCTACACTGCTCTAAGACAAGGTGAGATGGAGAAAGAAAACAGATGCTGTCTGTTCACTTAATTTCATGCCAACAGCTTTACACTCTTCATTTGAAGACAAACACTGTCAGAATCAAGCTTTAGCTAGCCATGTCAAAAAAAGGCAATAGTGTTCTGTCTCTCCTTAAGGAAGAAGGCCATTAAGGAGGAACCAGCTGCCTTCCGATACAAGTACCTTTATCAGGAAGTTACTTTCTTAAGTGTGGCGGGCGTTGGCTGAGTAGTGTAAGTTGCCGCCTGTGGAGCCGGCTCCTCCTCTGAGGATGCTGGCTCGAATCCTGAGGAACTCGCTGTCACCATCCGAGCGTGCTCGGCTGTGGCAAAATGAACCTCAGGAGTAAAGGGGGTGGGGCCAGTTCTGCACACACTGTGCCTCACCTAAAAAATCCATTGTGCAGGCTTAACCTAAAATCTTCGTTCATGAAGTCTAGCCAACAACAGCAACTTTCTTAAGTACTCATCTTTTTTTTTGGACTCCTCTCTCATAGCTCGGTGGGACAGTAAATGTTTCTTTCTTGCGTATCTGTTTAGTGCCAGTTACCCTTTTAATGTGATTATGCTATACAAATAAATACTTGACAATATGGTCATCTGTTCAGATGAAGATAGAAGAAAAAAATCACCACCATGAAAGTTATTTAACACTGGGAAATATTGACTAGAGATGCTGTGGAATCTTCATCCCTGGAGATCTTCAAACTTTAATGGGGAAGGTCCTGAGCAAATAGATATAGCTTTGAAACCAGACATTCTTTGAGTAGGATGCTGAATCAGAGACCTCTAGAATTACTTTCCTGCTTAAATCTTTCCATGATTGTCTAATTCCAGTTAAAAAACTGGCAAATGAAAACATAAACTACCTTTAGCTGAGAAACAGTGTCTGTTCTTTAACACTGTCTACTACTTTTGAAGTTTTCAAATAAATAACCTCCCTTCTTTGAACTTGCTCTAATACAAAGAATGTATACAAATAATTTTAATTTTACTCATGAATGTCTCAGGCATTCTTTGAGAAGGACTTTGAATGTGTGTAGTGAGAAGTTCCTTATAAACTCACCACTTTCCAGCAGTACTGGCCTATGTTGCTGACTGTGTGTGCATTACATGTGTACGCGTGTCTCTACTGAAAGTACATGCTCAGCCTCATTTCTGCGTGGACCTGGGAAGATACGACATCAGCATCCTCCCACCCATGGGTCCTGAGACAGGAGGAGTCCACTACATTTTAGACTCCACCAAGTTTAGCTCTACAGGGTCATGAAGTCCACCATATTCAAACACATCTAGCAGAGAGCTGAGTCAACTGAGAGTGTTGACACAACTGGTGCTTTCTCTCTGTGGGACTCACAAGCATGAGGAATAGAAACCAGCTTACACATAACAGTGAGGAGTATTGCCATTACATGAAACTAAACATATATTATTTCATAACAGAATGATAGTTTTGAGTGTATTTGGGTTTCAAATACTCTTGTGAGGTAGGTAGATGTTTTTGCATGTTTCTTTATAGACATAGCCCTTTGTGTCAGTTCATTTCCCCACCAGAATATAGAGTTTTGTTAGTGGTAGTCTGTACACGTATAAAAAACATAAATTAACTTTTATGATTAAAATGTTTTTTGTTTTTTGTTTTTGTTTTTTTTAATATAGAATGACCAGCTTTGCATGCTTGAATATGAGATTAATATTTATAGAGTAATGTTTTATGCCATCAGAAATTAACCTGTATAAATGGCACAATGTACAGTGAGACAGTACTGACTTTGTATAATATTTACTCCTTCTACTTTACTAAGGGAACTTCATAGTTTTTGAGTACATGATTTTGGGATTGTAGGACTTTAAATTAAACAGCATTCTCCACTAAAATGAAGAGATCATGGGAGAGTTATTTTCCAAGTAAATAAGTGGAGCAAAAGTCATAACATGTAAGGGATCAAACATGAGGTTGCTAATATTGAAAGTAACTGACAAGAAACAAATTTTCATATGCAGAAATTTAAGAATGACTGTAAAAGAGCAGAACACAGACTCAGCTAGTATTCTCCCTTGAGAGAGATCGTGAAGCTCATACTCTAAATGAAAGTGAGCTCTTGGGTAATACAACAACCTATTGTGAGATGACAGACTGTAGTAAAGGGAACTTCTCTCCTGACCTCTACAGACAATTAGTTTCTTCCCTCCAGCATGAAGTTTAATAACCTGTGTCGTTATATTTCCTCACGTAGCCAGAATGTTAATGTTATTAATATTAAATTCAGAGTGTTAAGTTGAAAAACTGCTTTTCAGCATGTCATGATCTGTTCAGTTACAGAAATTACTCTGTCATATCCTATTGATGTGTTGATGGATAACACCTTCTGTCAACACATATTGAGGAAAAAACATCAAAGTAATTTCACAAGAAATTAAATGATTGGCATTAAATGATTCAATGATTAAAGGTATGATAAGCCAAAATTAGAATTTAATCAGAGGAATAGTTATCCGTACTATTGCTGAGATGTGGAGATTTCAGAAATATTCTCACTAAATTGATTTAAGAAGTCTGAGAAAAAACATCTGTTTTCATTACAATGCACTTCCTTAGAAAGTGGCAATACAATGTAATTCTCAACCTCAGCCTTCCCCTAACACTGAATGTAGAATGTGCTATTGCTCTTAAAAATAATGCAGTTGCTCTGGGCGTGACAGATGCTTTGGTGGAAATGTGATACAGCAAAAAGAACATTTTGATAGTTAAATCTGAAAACAGACAGTTATTTTTTGTCCAAGTTAAGACTTGAGACAGATTTTCTGACACTGCCTATAGCTTTTCATTTTTGGCCCCAAGTTAAGATCTGAGCAACCTGGAGTGATTTGCATTCTGCTCCTCACAACCAACAAGGGCTTGGAACTGATCATTGAAGAAGCTTTTTTAGTTTTGAGGTATGCTTCAGTGCAAGCACAAACAGTTCAGATGTTTTCTCGAAATTATATGGTTTTCAGCTGTAAGAAATTATTTTAATTATGTTCTAATTTCTCCATTATTAGCACGGTGGAAAAAACAACACAGGGACATCTTTCTTTTTGTAAGTGTCCTGTACAAGGCACTTCAGTCTTTCTTCTTTTTGCATCTTCAGAGAAGTAGACCCCCCCTTTATGACTTCCTCCTTGCTCTCTCCAGATTTTCTTCATTCTTTCATGACCTCTTGTGCTTTTCTGAAACTTGGAATTCCTTCAACCATGTAGCATCCAGAGGTCACTTTGAGCCATCCGTGGAGGAATATGTTTTCCTCATTCCCCAGCAGTTATTGTACTTTAGTTTTTATCTTTCAATAAAAGTTTTCCCTATTTTCTCTTCCATTTCTTATGTTTGTTTTGGTTTTGTTTTGTTTATTTTTGTGTGTGTGTTTTGTTTGTTTATTTGTTTGTTTGTTTTTTAGCACAATGTGTAGCACATTTCATTTAGTGGTATAAGAGTGGAATAGCAACATGAACCAGTGGATGATAGAATCCTTCCTCCTGTTGTTTTTGATAGAATACATTCCTATTAACACCCTAACACTTAATGTTTGCAACCTTTATCTCAAAATTATGGGAAAAATACACTGTTTCAAGGTGTTTCATTATTGTTGTGAGTGTTATGTCAGCCTGTCAAATATTGACTATAATTTCTTTAAATCTAACTGAATTCTTATATACTCCCAGGGTCACAGTGATAGTATAAAGCAGTATAATGCATGGACACCATTCCAGGTTAACTTTCTTGCTTTTCCAAGACAGATTTAAAAAGAAACTTATACAAGCCATACAAAGTGTACCCCATTTTCCAGTGAAATTGCTTTGATAGTAGACCTCTGACACATGTCAAGAAAGACATATTTTGCTTTAATTACTGAGAGAGCTTGATCTAGTGACCAGATCTCAGTAAATGTGTCAAGGACATATGACAGGAACTGGTAAGTTTCCTACAGAAATACTTCCACCACTTTATTCTTATCACCCCTCTGAAGCAGATGTAAAACCCTGCTCAAAATATATTAATTGGGGCCATCAGTAACTAAAAAAAAAAATAAAAAAAAAAAAAGATTTCAAATGCTACAACTGTGAAAAGAACTAATGGAGTTCACTAGCAATAACGTTTTTATTCAATGATAGTTTGTGTTGTTTCCTGACAAAGAAAAATAGCCTGGCTAGGTGAGAATGACTGGATATAGAGATAAAATATGAGTAAAATAAAAACATCTTACTGTAAGAAAAAACAAAGCAGAGGTGAAACGTGGCACAGGTTAGCTAAAATAAATACGTAAAGAACAACTGCAGAAATACTCCACAGTTTTCAAAAGCCCTTTTTTAAGATAATAAGAAGTAATTTCTTGTGAAATGCTTTGACTATCTTATGAAGCCTAATTTATGTGAAGGTCTTAACATAAGTTAGCTGTAAATTTGAAAAGCAAACTGTGCTGAATCATGCAAAAACCATTACATTTTATAAAAAAGACTGATTTTAATTACAAACTACATACTTCTCCATTCTTGACTTTTCAGGAAACAACCAATGTCTGTTTTCTAAAGAATATTCTACTGATTTTTTTCTTTATTTTTCAGTCTTTTAGTCAAGCTAGAACATTTAAATCAAACAATTATATGCATAACTACATTAATGAAACTTTGCACCCTGTGAATGTCTCATGTAATTGGATTCTCTGATGTCTGATACGAGACAGGCTTTCTTGGGATGATAACCCTCTGCTTTATTTATCACCACAACAACTGTAGAAAGAAAGACTTCCATTTAACATCTGGAATCAGTTCCAAAAGTACTGGGACAAACATGCATCTGCAGTTATAGACTGTAATTGTTTCAGAACCTTAGCTAATATTAGTCATGTAGGTGTCTTCCAAGAGAAAAACTATTTTGTATTGCTTATTTGCTGTTCTGTTTGGTTTTTCTTCCTGTTTTTCTATTGTTCCTTCATACCCTGGAATCTTGTTACATTATAATTAAAAGAAACTTAAAAAAATACTAGGACAAAAAAATCCTATGGTATGTGACTATTGCAAGTGTTTCTGTGACTTTGTGGTGTTACAGAAGAGGAGACAGAATGTGACCTTTATAGCATCAGTCATTTTTTAACTTAATTGGAAAAATCTCAGAATAGCTCCAGAGGAAAATTCTTTCAGAGCATTTTATGACTAGACTTTTAGTATTAAGTCTAGGAAATTGATGCATTTGAAGAAAGAGGTCACGAGTGAAGGAGAACTTGCAGATCTGCATGACTGTAGGCAGCAGAGACATTACTCACTCACATTAATCTTTTCAAGTGACATGAGATTGTATGAAAACGGGTTTGTAATCATAGTGCTATAGTTCAATGATCAGTAAATACTCTGGCAAATGTTCCATATAAAGCTGAAGTGAATACGCTCTTGAAAGAATTTAAAAACAACTGTAAAAGGCAATGCAAACAAACAGAGAAGTCAGTGATGTAACAAAGGT
This sequence comes from Formicarius rufipectus, assembly GCA_013399695.1. Lineage (NCBI taxonomy): Eukaryota > Metazoa > Chordata > Aves > Passeriformes > Formicariidae > Formicarius > Formicarius rufipectus. The sequence goes on along the minus strand of VXAU01001442.1, from coordinate 240,950 downwards.
ATGAAACTGGAAATGTAAGCATAGCCTTGTTCTTAGTAAGGAAATCGATGAAGTTCATACTGGGTTTTTTTGATATCAGGGGACTTCTACAAACAAAATCTGTCAGTTACAACATATGACCAGTTATTACCTCATGTCAGGGCGCCACTATGCTGTCACTGAGAATGAGACCAATATGAATCACAGTGAATGTTAGCTGAAAGTCACGCTATTCTGGTTTTCCATTATTATTAAATGAAGACACTGGAAATGAAAGTACTTGAACGCTTAATTTAGCTATCTAATATTTCTATGCTCTTTTTTCATAAATAATTTTTTCAAGGACAAGTAATTTAATCCTTATTGTTAAAACAACCAGTTGCATCATTGAATATTTTCAATCCCTTAAAGGTAAGAAAAGTCCATATTCTCACCGTTAAGACAGGAACAGGGCTACTAATTTTGCTTTCAGCAGTAAGACCTTCTTTTTAGGGCATAGATCAGATTTTCTGAAGTATGATAATTTATCAGAAGACTCTTGATCAGAGAGGGAATGTGATTTCTTGATATTAATAATCAAATAATCTGTAAAGTTTGTACTTACTATGTTGATAATCACATCTCTTGAACTGTCAGCCATACTGTGCTTAATGCACTCCAGGATATGGTTGGCCATTTTGGCTGCCAGCACAAGCTGTTGACTCATATTGAGCCAACAATCAACCCAAACCCCCAGATCCCTTTCTGCAGAGCTGGCTTTCAGCTGTATTTCCCAGTCCCTATATACATGCAGCATTACACCACTATAGATACAGAATCCAGCATTTGTTTTTGTTAAATTTTCTGTGGTTGGTGTTTGCCTAATTCTCCAGTCTATGAAGATCTCTCTGTATGGCCTCTTTATCCCTTAGAGAATCAATGACTCCTCCTTTAATTAGTATTATTGGAAAACTTATTTAGTGTGCACTCAACCCCAATATCCAGGTCACTACTGAACTCCATCTTCACTCTGAGAATTCGCTGTTTAAAAAAATGCCCGAAGTCAGATGAAAAACAAGTTGGAACCTATGCTAGCTTTATATTTGCAGCCATACCACTGTCTCGTTATTATTACTAAGTCAGCAATGGATTAAGGTATAAATCTGCAGATGCAGGAGAAGGGTTCATCTCAATGTTTGCAGCAGCTGCAATGACATCCTAAGCACAGGAGTTTAGAGATGTCCTTTGAGACTGCAGCTTCAGGGAACATTGCTATTTTCCTTTGATGCTCAGTAAAGAGTCACAGCAGACAGGACAAGAGTCAGTGGAAAACACACCTTCTATCTGCACTTGAAATAAAAGCCATGAAGAGGAGCATCATTAAATGAAATTGTCAACAGTGTGCTAAAAGCTTATCTGCTTAAATATCATTGTTTACATCTGAATTTTCTGAAGGGAAATCAGCAAGGTTGAACACGTAGGAAAAGAGAAATATTGAGCTGTATTACCTATTACCAAAAAGTTCAACAATTCTCCTGTCCTTTGCTTATTTCCTTGTGCAGCCTGTGCCAGGCCAGAATATCCCTTTTAGTTCTATTTGATTAGGATTCAACGATACGTGTAAAATTGCAGTGGATTTTTAAGGTTTTTCTTTCCAGTATCAGTCATTGGTAAGTTACTTATAGCTCTGCCCAACCAGCTGAATATACATGTTCTCTGCAATACACTCCAAATTTTAAGAGAATCAAAATACATAAAGGGGGATTTATCTGTCCAGATAAGATATGGGGAGGCACATTTCCTGTTTAAACCTGAAATATTTGTCTAACATTTATAAGCAAAATAGAATGTTATCTATTCTATTAATTATTTAAGATGTTTTATTTAATAGCTATGAAAATAACCTATGGCTACTTACATTGAGTATGTGAACACTCTGCAGGAACTGTATTAATAATACAAATTTTTATGTTTAGACAAATTTACTGTTATTCATGAAGTGCTGGCAGCTAGTTCAATATTAAAAATGTTCTCCAGCTGTGACACAGATAGATAGTTTATATATTTACATATTTTCCACCAAGTTGTATCCTGATATTCAAGCCTTCCACAGTTACCCAAACTGACCTTGTGAAGTAAGGGCAATAAATTGTAAAAAATCAAAAAACCTAATCCTGTACCAGCTATAGCACCTTCCCAGTCTGAAACAAGGTACAGGAGCATCACTATTGACTTCTTGTAGGCAGAACATGAATAATATGATCACAAACAGCAGCACCATAAACCTCCTTCACAAATCTAGTTAGCTTGTGCTAAATCAAACTAGGTAATATAACTCAAAACTCCTCTTTGGCTTGGATAGTATAATACCTCTGAGTGTATCTTGATGTAAAGAGTAGGAAAATATAACAGAAAATTGTCTTGAAAAAGAGTAGTCTTGTTCTATTCCCTCTCTTTCTCTATAGAGTAAGTAAATACTACTTACGGGACTCTAGCTCAGTAAGATCTAGGTTTCTTTCCAGTAGGATTACTTTCCAATATACCAGTTAACTGAACATCATCAGTTAATAGGTGCATAAATACTGAGTAGCCTCACAAGAAGGATGACTGAATTACTAAAAGTAGAGATGTACTCTAAACATATCTAAATTAAACATTTTCAGTAGATACTTGTGTAGAAAGTACAGTTACTTTTGATACATAGGTGCTAGGAAAGGAGATTCCCATTGACCTACCAACTCTACTCACAGATGTTTTATGAGTATCTTTCATTTTCAGCTCACACATACAAAGTGAAAACTGCTGATGCATTCAGATAAAGTATTTTGTTCAGAAAGACAAGAAGATAGAGAGATGTACCTATCAAGTTCAACACTCTGTAGTACTGTAGAGGATGCAGGACTTTTATAGGAAGGCAAATTAAGTTTTGTCTAAAGAATAATCATCCCACTACAGTAGCCTGGCAGCTACTGAGTCAGCAACTCTTTCTCTCATACATCACACCAAAGTAAGTTCTGTGGAATCAGAGATAGAGATGTTAAAGACTACATAGAAACTGCAGATAAAAATATTTTATGCTTAGTTCTTTGAGTTAGCCCTATGTATCTTTGATGTGATTTTTATGTCCTTCTAGACCTGTCTTGCTTGTTGCTGCTCCCTTCAGATCGTGCACGTAGTATTATATGCATCCCAAAACACGAGCTGAAATTAATATACGCATTAAGGTTTCAGAAAATGTATCTTACTAAGCACAACAGGAATGTTACTTTAGTGGTGGATGTATGTGTTCAAGTTATGCAAATGACACTGCTCCCTGTTAAACACAAATATACACTCTCCACTATTCTGTATAAATCCTTTTGAGTTTAAACTATGACAACTGACAGCAACTATTTGAGTAGCATCATTAAAATGATCACAATTAATATAATACAGATATGTTTATGCTGTTACATGGAGATCTGAAAATTATCTGTAATGAATCTTTAAATTTTGTAGTACATTTAGCTGAGGTGAATTATAGCTATGCTGCGCCAAAGGAAATGGCATTAATTTATCAATAAAAGACTGTTATTCTTAACTAAAATACTGATCTTCATCAGTTTTTCATGAAGTTATAGTCTACAGTATATTCCTGAAGATTAGGTAACAAAAAACAAAGCAACTAAAAAAGGCAACAAAGAAAACACACAAACAAACCAAACCAAAAAACAACAAAACCAAACCAAACCAAAAACCAAACCAACAACAACAAACAAACAAACAAAAAAACAAATAAAACCAAAACCAAAACAAAACAAAACAAAAAATAACAAAAAAAACAGACCCATACTGGAGCACAAGTAACTCAAGCTATGTTTTGGAGAAATTCACTCAGCTCTTCTGGGAACAATACAAAGTCTTCTGTGGAGGAGAAAGATTTGTGTGCTGCAGTTTACATGACTTCTACCCTAGTCCAACTACATCCAGCAACCTAAAAGGGGTCTTATATTCTGAAGCCAAAACTCTAGAGCCATTTGCTTATTTCCTACAATGGTCTGGTAGAGGAAAAAACATAAAAAAGTGTAACTGTTTTGGATTCTGAATCTCATCTCATATGTGTTCCACATGGGCCGCTGCTCAGGTCACAATTTGGAAAACTAGTATGAACTGCTGTGATAATGTAGTCTGATTTCATGTCCGAGATACCAATACTTGTATTCCTATCACAATTTAAACATTACTACAGCAAAAGGGATGTAACAACACTTTTGTGAAAAAAAAAAAGACAATTTAATCGTTAAATGTCATAATTTCTACACTAGATCAAGTTTACTCTGGTTTGAACTTTTCCACTATCAACTTTTAGCCATGGGTTTCTACAATGTTCTTACTAATTAAAAGATTCTTTTACTTTACATGTATGTCAGGATTATGATTAAGAAAATTATTCTTCTCATTATGCAAAACTAGAATATATATTTCTCTAAACATTTCCTAGAGATTTCTTCATTCTGACTTGTTCTGTATTTATCCAGCTAAAATGTAGTAACATTTTCTTTTGCTATGAAACCATGACTATGCTTAGCATTGGATGCAGTCCCAATTTCAGAGGTATGGGACTCCAACTGCTGCCATTCAAGATTTCGGTGTTTATAAATCAGAGTATTTCTCTATTCCTTTGGGATAATCATTGCACTAGGAGCTACTGTAGTACTTCTGATTAAAGAAGTTGGCCTAGAATGATAACAATATCAGATTAATCTACTCATGTGGAATATTAGTTATACAACGTGTATATTTTACAGTTAAATAACATTTGGCATTTCAAATGCACCGAGCTCAATTTGCTCAGTTGCATAGCAACTAGTAATTTTTTTCTACTTTTTTTTTTTTTTTTTTTAATTTTAGGATCCTTTTCAGTAAAGATGCAGATAAAGAAACTTTATCATATCAAAATGCAATACATTATGTAAGGATTTCTTTTAAAACTTCTTATTATCACTTTTCAAGGAAACCAAAGATTTTTCAGCCTTTTTAATGGTCTTAAGGATAGCTATAATTAATTTTCCTGAATAATGAGAAAATCATTTTAAAATAACCTGGATATAGTTTTCATGGTCATTGCAAAGCTGATCCTGTCTTTTTTGCCATAAAATAAACATGCACATAAAAGGATAAAACCATGAACCCTACATTAAATATGCAAACTGGCCCACCTACGACTTTCACTGTTACACCTTCACCTACAACTTTGGTTCTGGAAACAAAGGTCTTCTGAAACCCGACAAATTTGTACCAAGGTGCTTTTTGAAATATTCTCCTTATCTGAATGCCTACACAAAACCATAGTGTAAAGAATGAAGACTTTTACTGTCTGAGGTGGGATTTTCATAATGGAGTGAAAAAAAACCCAAGAGGAACCAGATGGACCTGTGAAGAATGGAGTGAGAGCAGGTGACAAGTCACCCTTCAGGGTGAAGGCAATATAATACATACTGATTTTTAGATCTCGGCCTTTATTTCTCACTCTAGCTGTGGTAGCCTAGAGTTCAGGTCGTTAGCTTGGGAACTGGAAACTATTGACAGGTTTCTGTCAACTTAGTCAACATTGGCTGCTGCTGATGTCAATCTGTGCTGTTTCCAGAAAAAAAAGGAAGACTACTGAAGGACAACAACAAGTAATAGAGTCAACATCAGTACAAGATCAACACTGCCTGGAACAAGCCACATATTTTGTAGCTGTTAGATGACGAATAGTCTCAATGTGGTGTTCATTCATAGCACACATTTATCTTTTTTGAGAAAGAAATTTTTAAAAATATAAGCATTTAGTGTTTCTTGATTTTGCAATAAATAAGGCCACAATAATATAATGCTATCAACAAGACTTGTGTGGTCTAGATGAAAGGGGTCATATTGAAAGAATCCTCTGAAAGTAGTAATATCAGCAGTTTCAGCCCATTACCCTTCGTGTCACTGTTTCACTGAGCTCAGTGTATTAAAAACGAAAAATCTTTCCCACATTTAGCTTATTCCCATAACTAATTAGATCAGAATTGGAATTTCTGTTAGATGAGTACCCCAAAGTATTCAAATATCTCAAACTATTTTACATGATTTCTCAGACAGTACTGCACTGCATCTTCTGTACGAAACAGATGAGATAATTCAGTAGAGGGGGTATTTAAGTTGTTAAATAGCTCATACATCTTGTATAGGTAGACCATTTTCAATGATATTAAAGTAAATTGGCTTCTTCTCTGCCTAGTTACTGATTGATCAGTAGTTCCAGTGGCACAGTGAAACCCACAATTTTAGGATTTCATTATTAGCTTTAATACTTAAATGTGCTAATGATATCCAGGAAAATGGAATAAAATCAGTGATGTGTCAGAACAAAGTAATTCATATTTACCAGTAAGACAGTGCTGGAAGGCTGAGTGCTGGTGCTTAACTAAATGTTTTAATATCATAAAATTTCACAACCCTTCCACAAAGTGTAGACAATACGAATTAGGTGTTGGCAACAGCACATTTGTATATCAGGAGTATCCTGGAGAATCATAAACAATGTAAAAATTATCACATAAAAAGACAAAGCAAAAGATGTGATATGTTGATGGACAAAATATTAGAATTTTAAGAATTAAAATGAGCATATAAGCAGCCAACTAATCAAATGAATAACACTATATAGTGTGCACAAGGGCTGTACTTCCACTGGATGGGTGGCGGGCGTTGGCCAAGTGGTGTAAGTCGCCGCCTGTGGAGCCGGCTCCTCCTCTGAGGACGCCGGTTCGAATCCTGAGGAACTCGCTGTCACCATCCGAGCGTGCTCGGCCATGGCAAAATGAACCTCAGGAGTAAAGGGGGTGGGGCCAGTTCCACACACACTGTGCCTCACCTAAAAAATCCATTGTGCAGGCTTATCCCAAAATCTTCGTTCGCGAAGTCTAGCCAACGACAACAACAACTTCCACTGCAGTTCTTCTGGTCAACTGCTGGGTCTTCAAAGAACATCCTTCTTTTCTTTTTGTCTTTGACTCAATACTAGATGAAACAGGGTGGTCAAAGCATAGCAAAAATTATGTCCTCAGTGAGAAATACAAGCATAGTTCTCAGATGAAGTCACTATATGGAGAACATTACCAGTTCTTTGAATAGTTCTTGGCAGTGATAATTGTTTGGATCCTGTTTATTTAATCATTAGTCTTTGAAGCCATGTTTGCTGAGGTTCTCAACTCCTCTCTCTGGTCTAGTGCCTTTTGAATATTTTAACAAAAATCATCAGTTTCAATGCTTTCACCTGAAAGGGCCAACAGCCTAGCACATTTGAGGATATTCAAAGAGTGAATTTAAACTGTATCAAGTTGCAGGTGGAGCTGGATCTACCTCGCATAATCTTGTATTGGTGAGGATTTTTCTAGTGCAAATTACTCCATTAAGATGGATCACCTTTGCAACTTTAAGTCTCAGTCATGGTTAGACCCATATTGCATTTTGGCTTATATTATGGATCTAAGAGCCTGCTTTACTTAGGTAATAGCAGCAGTTTAATCTCTATGAGACTTGTATTAATGACAATATTAAAATATTCAGTCCTAAAAATTCCCTTTGCACCAGGTCACACCAGTCATTTACTCAGTACTGCTGCAAAAACAGAGAATGTATGTTAGCAGAGTTGTGTTGCTGCAGCTTTCAGCAGTATCTCTGTGTGTTTAAAGGACAAAACAATGCATTTTTAATAATATGTTTCTCAACTTTAGCTTCTTTTTGTTGCCTTAGACATCTAAGCAAAGGATAATATCTTTGAGGTTACTAGAACTTTAAATTTACCCTCTTACTTTTAAAAAAATTAAGGTTTGACTGCAAACACTTTGTTAGATGACTGTTGATAATCTGATATTAAAAATTCAAGATACTGCAATATGCTATCTCGGATCTAATATGAAATTTGGAATTGTATTTATTCTACAATGAGAAGAAGTAAACTGTTAATTAATCTTCCAACCAAAACAATTTTATTTCTGTGTGACTTTCTGCATGATTTAGCTGTATCATACTCGAAGTTTTTTCCAGGATCTATAGAAAACTATATCGTTGTTCTTTAAAATCAAACATTTTTTGAGCATAAACAGATATATTCAATTGAAAAAGAGTATTTTTTTTTAATTTACTGATCTCACCATGCATAAAGATGTTCATTGCCAGTGAAGTATTAAAAGGAACTTTAGGGTAACACCTGCTCTTTCCTGTGCATTATAAATAATATGATCTCTGCCATATAAATGAGTTATTCTGTGGATTGAAGCAGTGTCATCAGTTTCAAGTCAAATCACAAAATCAAACTACTGTCCCCACTCCCCTCTTCTTATTTAAGATGCATCAGTCAGATCGTCTGGTATGAGAGGTCACAGCCCTTTAAAAAGCTGCTGTTTATAAGTCCCATTAGCATTCTCTAAGCTGTCTCTTCTGCTCTTTTGCCAACAGTCCTTTTGGAAACATGCTTTGGCAATTACTGCATGAATCTGGAAACAAGCAAGGCATAATTAGCTTGGTCAAACATGAGCAATCACAGGAATAAGATAATTGTGATTATCTTCAAATACTTTGATTTAGTATGTTTTTAGTTACTGGTCTGCTAAATTATTTTTTAGAAAAGACTGTGACATTGTGTTGACCTTTCAGTTCTGAACTACAGAAAGAGTGAAATACTAGGAGAGACTTAATAAATCTTTTTATTATTGAGATTAAATTTAAATCTTTGCAGTTTGCATTTAACTTTTTCATTTCCTTCATTTTTTTTCATAAGAAAGCTTTCATATTAAGACTACATGACTGTTCACCTACATATGCTTTCTCCCTCCCATTTTTTTAGCACTCATCAAAATGTATTAGGTTATCAGACAGAGAAGCATGCTAACAAGGTAATATTTCTCTTCACTGTTACACAGTTGAAAAACAGTACATTTACAAAACAAAGAGCTTCAATAGCACAGAGAATTTGGGAGAAATTCACTGTTTCTAAAAACCTGTGCTTTCTTGGTCAAAGAAATATTGGGAATGAAAGCAAAACTCTTTAGTCAGTGCTAATCCTGCCAGTGCAAATGTCAACATTTTCTCATACAAATCGTTATGTATGGAGACATGTTTAATGGTGCACAGTCTCTCTGAGATATAAATATCCAGTTAAGTTTCATTTGGCCTTTGGAAAAGCAAACCAGCAGAAGAAAGTGATGAAACCTTTTTGATTACTATAAGGCTTCTGATGGATGATCTTAATATCTTATGTTGCTAGGTATGTTTCATGCATCACCAGCAAAGAGATTGATATTTATAGAAAGAAATCTTTGTATGGGCTGTGGATTTAATATCCAAACCAGAACTAGCTCATGAGAATGGGAAATCCTTGCAATTTACCATCATTACAAGGATTTGATATTTCTGTTCTACTTTGAAAAGGCTGCAAGCAAACTAGACAGACACCATCATTCATGTGCAAGTGAAATTTGCATTCTGTGCCTCTCATTTCACTTGAAATGTTGATGCTCATGCTATTTTTTTCCTCTTCTTTTTCTTAAGGTTTTCTTAAGGTAGTAAGTAATAATAGCAATACATGCAATTTTTTTTTTCCTTCTTGGTAAGCTATAAATACTACTTGTTTAAACTCCATTCTAAAAAAAAAAATAAAAAATAAATAAAAAAAAAAGGTAAGCTGGTTTCATATTAAACATTTGTAAGTTCCTTTGAATTGTATGAGATGCACTAATTTGCATTGTTTAGGATTACCTGATATTTTTCCTAATTTTAATTGTATTTTTATTATCCATTGAAAACCATTTAGAGATTAGGAAAATTGTACAAAAACAATGAAAAAACAAAAAGAGTAATCAAATTTTTCAAAACTTTAAGAATACTCTTGTTTCAGAGTCATCTCTTGTTTTAGACAAGCCTCTTTACCTATCCCTGTGGGAAAAGGAAATACTGAACTGAATTTAAATGCAAGTAGCCTCTTAGGATGATTCAATCTACTTTAATAAATAACAGGCACATGATGCATAGTATGTGCTTCTGAACTTGAAAAGCAAGAGTGAAATAAAGTATTTTAAACACAATCTAGAGGTGGCAAAATAAACTTCAAAATTGTATCTGTGTAAATTATTCAGGATCACAAAGACAGTCTAGAAGCACAAGAGGAGCTTAGACTCCTTATCTAATGATCTTAGACAATCAACAGGAAAACTTAATCCATATTCTTTTTGTGAAACTTCTGAATGGTATAAAAGTTAATTATTTTCAAATTTAGGCTCGCAAGGTCAGACTCCTAGATTCATACTGAAAGTACTCCTGAAAGGGCAAAATGTATCAGTTGTTCATACTTTGAAACAGATGTTGACCAACAGTGAACAAGCAGGAGAGAAAAAGTTGTTTCTGTGGGCCCCAGATTTTTGTCACATGGGTTTGTGACCCTTTGAGCTTCTTGGTTTAGGAACAGAAAGGACAATGGGATCTGCTTATGGAAGGTCCTTATGGAAGCTATGCAGAATTGTATGGAGGACAGAGACGTGATTCAAGACTGCCAGCACAGCTTCACCAAGGGCAAGTCTTGACTGACAAACCTAATGGCCTTCTATGATGGGCTGACTGCATCAGTAGACAAGGTCATACATGTTGTTTATCTGGGCTTCTGTAAAGCCTTTGACATGGTCCCCCATATCATCCTTTTCTCTAAATTGGAGAAAGATGGCTTTGAAGAGCAGACTGTTAGATGGATAAGAAAGTGGTTGAATGGTTGCATGAGTCATTAAAATGCTCTTAATGCATTTAGTGCACTTAAAATGAGGAACAGACCAATCCTCCTTCACATGGGTGTTTCTTCTATGCATGAAAATAGGCCTTTTATTAAAATTAGGATCTGGGAAACCTTTGCCTTTAGCAGGTCTTACAAATTATGTTTCTTCAATAGCCAGAGTCACTCTGTGGTTTCTTGAAAATCAAAGAATGGCAGAGATATGTCATTGTTCTTTCCTGTGTGTCATGACAAACAAACAAACAAACAAACAAACAAAAACAAAACACAAAAGATATATGTCAATGCATATGAGTTATTTCTATCCATTTATTTATGTAATAAGAAAAATCATTAATTTTTGTCACTAGATAGAATTTTTTAAAGTTTTCATCTTTTTTTTTTTTGGTCTTGACATGAATAATTAAAGTAGTAGAAATAAAACTAAAAAAATTGCTAATATACAGTTTCTATTTCATCACGAAATTTAAACCTATGTTTTTTATTACATTGCCTAATTTATAAATTGTTATGGGGAAAAGAATGCACATTTTTGTGAATGTTTAGTTCTATCAGGTATAACAGAGACAAATCAGCTATGTTGTATTCCTCCATGATGAAAAACTGATGTGAAAATGAAGCACTTTTTAAAAACTAATATACTACATCAAAGAAATGCAGTCCTTGAATTACTGTCTCCAAAAAACACACTGTGACATCTTAGAAGAGGAAATATTTTGGAGGACCACTAATGTTAAAAAAGTTATCAAACATTTATTATATTTTAGTTGTGTGGACACACTAGGGCATTTTAGATATTTTGGGCTTAAATCTCACTATGTACTGTATTACAAGGGTGTTTTGGTTTTCTTACTGTTTTTCTAGTTTTCATAATTTCCAGGTTTCATATCCTCCCATTGAGATTGATGTCATAAAAATCATTCACAATGCATGCTCTAGTCTTCCCATTCCTGAGTCTGAGTTACTATTTTTAATAGGCATTTTCACAGAATTCCTAATCCTTTTCATTTCTGAGGTTTCAGTACCTTCAATTAGTAGTTGAATAATCTTATTAGGTGGCAATCATGTATACAGTAAAGGGATTTTACAGATCATGTATTTTGCACATTTTGCTCTTCACAAAAACCACAGGTGTAAAATGATCACCCCACAGATTTCTGTTCCTTTTACATTTTGGGCAAAAATGTAGGAAAAGCATCATTAAATAATATGGGAGTGCATTTTCATCCTAAATACTGGAGATTTATGGAAACATTATAATTTCATTTCAGTGAAGTTACTGTACATATTTTTTTCAGCCATGCAGATTTTAGTGTAGTTCTTAATAGCAAAAGGTGAGGGGTGTATTTACAGACTGTAGTAATAATACAGATAAAATTGCTGAGTATAAGAGAATTTTATTGCCGGTATAGTGGGAATATAAACGTAACTTCAACAGCCAAATCATTTTGAAATTTGCAGAGTTGGGAGTAATGTCATTTTAGCACGACTGTTTAAAGATGAGTAAATAATTTACTCAGTGAAATTAGCTTCTTCAGTTAACTAGGTGTCTGTCAGCAAGATCATAATTTTTCTGTGTTTATCCACCTTTCAGATTCACTCCAACCTGTAATTTTTTTAACCTGTTGATTTTTTTAAACAGCTCTGTGAAATCTTTACAAACCCGCAGATCTATTTTTCAAGAAATAAATGACTGTCATGTTGAAGACACTGTCTGCTTATGAGTCATTGACAAATAAAAAAATAATACCATTGGATCTATATTTTCTAGATTTAGTTATTTGGGAAAAAAATGCATTCTATAAATTTCTAACTAGTAAGATAACATTAAAATGCATTTTCTTTTTTAAGAAAGACCAGTAAATTCCTATCCTCAGATTAGAAATTTTTATTCCCTCTTCACTTTTCTTTCTGTATTTTATTATTTTTTATTTTCTTATTTTGTATATATCATGAATTTATTTGGAATAGCTTTATATATAGTGGACAAAAATTTTGCTTCCTTTTATAAAACAGCCAAGAGATAAGAAATATTTATAAATGTAATAGAGATAATATTTTCTTTATCCTAGTGATTTTTTCTATTTTCTCATTGCACCATCATTCAGACAGTGACTGTCTCTTTTTCAAAGCAGCTTGAGCTAACTTTACAATTGCTATCTAATAAGGGTGCTATCTAATTCTGTCCTATTAAACCTGTTCTCATTTGTTCTCTCCAAATGAATGGTGTCTATAGATAGGTATACCTTTTAATTAGTAAGTGAATTAAAATTGAAATTTTTGAAGATATTTTCCTTTAAAGATCTAACTCATGGCTTAATATTTTCTACATTTAATGATATTCACTGGGACAATAATTCTATTCAACTACAGCAAAAAAGAAAATCAAACAAACAAACAAACAAAAACAACCAACAAAAAAAATCCAAACAATCCAAACCAAAAACCACATATGGAATGAAGACTATTTTTCCTCTTTTCACCATACTTTTATAAATAAAGATCTTTGTAAAGACACAGTTGTCCATAAAGATAGATGATATACATGTAACTTAGGTCTCTGATGATGGAGAACGCAATGCGTTGGCTCTCTCTGCGAAATAAATAGTGATGAGCATCTTGAAGCAACGTAGCTTCAAGTTAAAAAATCTACTAGCTGTGTGCACATGTAAACATTTCTTCCTAGTGAGTAGGTATAGTGGCAAGTTTCAAAGCTGTTGATATGTATAAATCCTTTTCAGTTCCTGTGGTGGGTTAGCCTTGGCTGTCTGCAAAATGCTTATCCAGTTGCTTGCTGACCTCACCTCTCTGCAAGGTCTGCAAGGCACGTAGCCATGCAGTTACATACAATGATTCACTATAACTCTGCCCTTTACTGAATGCCAGAAATGTAAATAAACTCTTTCTACTCTCACTCTTTGTGTGGTACAAAGGAAAAAATAATTTCAAATAGTTTTGGAAAAAAAAAAAAAAACAAAACAAAAACAGGAGTGTCTCTGGTCTTTTTCCTAGCACTATGTAAGTAAAGAAATAAACAGACAGTAAATGGCTTGTTATGCAAATAAAAAGCAAACAAACAAAACCCCACAATATTTCATGTCAGCAAGAGCACTGACTGTCTAGTTTAACTTGGTCAACATAGCCTCTGGTACTGCAAAGACACAAAGATAATTTTCCAAGTCAGTTAAAACAGTTAACAGTTTCCTTAAAAAAGATTAAAAAAAAAAAAAAGAGAGAGAGAGAGATAATTAAAAGTGCATTCCAAAGCATAAATGCAATGTTAGAGTAAATAAACATACAGTTGAAAACTGTCCAGTTCAAACAATGCAGCAGTGTGGCTGTACTGGGAGAAAGCATTTTGTGAAAGACACGTCTCTCAGTGTAAGACACTGCAGAGACAGCTGCAGTGAAACACAGAACACAACACAATGAACAGAAAACATACTAATGAAACCAAGATTGTAACTTCCTTTTTTCTTGAGGATATTGCTATCCATTTGCTGACAATGAAAGCCAGCAGCAATAAAGGGTGGGCTGCTGACCCCAGAGACCACAACACTATCAGCAGATGTTTATTGCTTCTTGAGTAAAAGAGTTCAGATGAAGTAAAACATCTTGAACATTTGCCCAAAATCAGGCTTTTGGGATACGTTTGACTAGGATTAGAGTAAAAGGAATAGGAGACAGGACCTTCCACATGTGAAGTCTTAAAAATGTTACAAGTAAATTACGTACTCCATATAATTTCTCCATATAAAATCTGAAAATTTTCATCCCTCATTTCTTATATTTGATGAAGAATCTTTCACTTGCTTTCCTCTGTGCCATTTGTGAACATATTCTACCTAAGTAGATAAACTCTATGAGTGTTTGTTATGTATTCTTGAAGGAATTATTATTTTTTCCTTTAATCTTATGTTGCATGGTGCCTGTTTAACAGTCAAGAAAGAGCGAAAAAACTAGAGCTGTTAAAAAGATAAAAGATGAGCCTTGAAGACTGTGCTGATATTATTAGCTATTAGTAATACTAAAACCAACAAAAGAAGCTTCTATATTTCTTTCCAAGCCTTAATATAAAAATATGTACATAATTTGAATTTGTCTTCAATCCAATTGTGATGCAATAAAACATGTTCTTGCATAGTGTGTTATACAATTACCGGCAACTCTCAATTCTCAGATGCATAACAGCTGCTGCAATAATGCCATAAATAAAGCTAATTATTTCAAAGCTGTCTAGAAATTTACAACTTTACTTATCTGATTGTAACATTTGTATGGTTAGCTAGTGGTTTATATACACAAGGATCACTGAAGAGCCCTTGTAGAGATCAGTCTGGGAATTGGCTGCAATATTACTGATGATGGAGCTGGAAGTGAATTATTAAGAATGGAAGACAGATACCAGATCAAGTAAGATATAAAGAAGTACATGTACAATGTTAGTATTGCAAAATAAGAACAGATGTAGACCTCTAAAGTTGTAAATAATTCTTTCTGTAATTTCATGTTTCACTGCAGGGAACAGAGTAAAACTCAGTGTATTTTCCCAGGTGACCTAAAAGACTTGATTTGTGTCAAAATCCTTGTGAACTGATACTTCATAGATCACTGAAATTACATTTCTTAAGTTATTCAAGTATATACAAGAAATTCCAGGCTTTCCCTCTTTGCCTTTGCATAATAAGATGTAACTCTTCCACATAGTCACCCAATGACACATTGGCAAATGGAGAATGTCACTGATTATACTGTAAGATCATTGAGTCAGGCACTGCTTTTTTTTGTTTTGTTTTACGTGGCACAGCATATAGAGCTGTGTTTGCCTCTCTAGCACTACCCCAATATAAACACAAACCAGAATAAATACAAAGGTGACATTCAGATCATATGTCAGGATACAAATAATATTTACATCCTTTCCAAAAGCTGATACTCTGAAGTGAGTAGAAGTTTTTCAAGAGAGGATTTGTAGGGATGGGTGACATGAAAAACGAAGATAGGAGATTTTGAAGATTTGATTACATGGAGATAACCAAGTTTGCAAAAAGTCTGTTTAATTGTCTGAAGGGGAAAGATGTCAGAGTGACCAAAAGTGATAATATGTGACTTCTAAACAACCTTTCCATTGTCTTCTTGACTGAATCAAGAGTGAGTATATGCCAGGATGTTTTCTGTAGCAGTCTGACAGTCCTGACCAGGGACTCACCTAGGGAACTGTAAAACACCTTCCTTGTCACTCAAGAAGACTCCCTTCTCTCAAGAAAGACAAGAAAAGAGGATGTCTGCAAGATGTTGCCTCTAGCAGATTAGGAGCACAGCCACAACGGGTATGCATGACTATCTGTTTGGATATAGCTTGCATGTACTTCTAGTCCCAAGTGTAACGCTTGCTCAGCCCTGATACAAAAGCAGACAACTGTGTATCACTTATGCTTGCCAGAATCTTGCTACAATGATTCAACTAGAACTTTGCAAAGTCCAGCATCCCCATACGTCTGTTGCTTTCCCTATGCGTTGAGATGTGGGGTGACATATTCATATGTCCTTATCTCTCTCCATGACCACCTGAGAAGAGGTTGTTGTGAGGCGGGTGTGGGTTTTTTCTGCCAAGTAACAAGTGGTAGGGCAAGAGGAAATTGCATCAAGTTGTGCCAGAGGAGGTTTAGATTGCATATTGGGAAAAAATTCTTCATCAAAACAGTTGTCAAGGAAAATGGTTGAGTCACTATCCTTGGAGGTATTTGCAAGATGTGTAGATGTGGTACTGAGGGACACAGTTTATTGGTGGACGTGGCAATGCTGCGTTGATGGCTGGACTAACGATCTTAGAGGTCTTTTCCAATCTAAATGATTCTGTGATTCCTTCATTTTCCATGAATAAACTTCTGCCATGAGTAGATTAAAAATACAGAAACACATTTTAAGATCTTTGATTCAAATCCATTCTTTATTCCTTAAACGCTTGAAAGATTTTGCCATAAATGAATATTTCCATCTGGGAGAGAAGTAAAATATTCTCCTTATAAAGTAATTTTTTTCACTTAGTAAACTAATCTCCTTTATAGTCTCTTAAAAAAGAAACTCCTACTTCTTAATGAAAAGGACAATTTGAGTTTAGAGTCACTGTCTGTTAGTCACATTATTTTAACTGAACATTTCAATACCATTTAGTAAGTTAATAATGCATTTTATATACAATAACCTTCAAAGAGAAATGCCCTAATGGCTTTCAGGTAATTGACAATATTGGACCATTTTCATATACAGTATTGCTTATTTTGCTGTAATAGAAATAATGATTTTATGGAGTACACATTTATTCTATATAGCCACTCTTCAGAATTGAACAAATTAATTTACAGGAAGCATTGAAAAGTTCTGAGTGACAGGGTAAACCAGCCAGCTGTGCCTTTTCTGTCTTTAAGTCACAGTCAGCTGAGAAGGAGTAAAAAGTGACTGAGTACCAAAAGTGGATAATATCTCATGAAACCAGAGAGACTAAGATGTGTAATTGTGGCTTTTAACACATTGCCAGGCATGTACTTTCCTTAACTGGTGAGATTTGCAATCGAGAATAGAGGAGTGTATTTTATTAATGTATCAGAAAATGGTGACGCTTTTACACTTTGCACGATACCTTGAACTCACTGCACTCCTCCCCCGCCTTGAATTCAAGGTTTCACTTGTAAGTCATCCAGTGCTCTGGACCACGTTTAAGGAGATGTACAAAAGCTTTCTGGCAGCAGTCGGTAAGCTTTATGGTAAGAGTCAGTAACTCCCCTCAGGACCAACACTACTGTTTGTAGCAAGGGCTGACAAACAAAGCACTGTGAAGAGTTAAGCCCAGACTGTGGCAATATAGTGGAGCTACCTAACTTTCCCAACCTCTGTTCCAAGTGTGGGGTGTTTTCATTCTGGGAGAGTGGTAAGTGACAAGATGGACTCACACAGGAAAGATGAATCATGTCTGTGGTTCTCGCATGTTGAGTTCTCAGTTTCTTATTGTCAAGTAGAAGGTAGCATAAGAAACTAGAAGAGAATGAAATAATAAGCCTTGTTTCATAGTTTTAGCACCTAACCAAATGCAAAATTTTCCATGAAAATTCAATACTCATTTCTAGCTAAATCCTATGTGTAAATTCATTTTGTGAATAATAATGCATTTCTATGAAAATGTAGCCCTTCAAAATTCTTGATTTCTTACCCAGAATATGTCAAGAGTTCGTATGAAAGGATTTGATTCACCTTTAATTAATGTCTCTGTAGCAGTTATGCACGGTCCCCACTTGTGGGGGGTCAAAGCAGGAACATTTATTCAATTACAAGATGCAATATAAAGATACAGCAAGTTAATATTCATCTCAGGGGCTGGTTTATGCTAAATATGGGAGGAGATATTACAACTAAGAGATTACATTATGGTTGCTATGGAGGTCACTCAGGAATGCAAGGCCAGAAGAAACAAAGGCACTTTGTACATAAAAGTTCATTTTGACCCAGAAGGAGTGTAGGTGTAGGCAGTTTCAGAGATATCTGAAGCAATAGATGTCAGCAAACTGGGTTGAGCTTATCAGGCTTGTTATACTCCCAATATGTTTGCCCATGGTCTCTTTGACTTCCCAGTCAGATCTCTTGAAGCCAAGATATTTCTGATTCCCACATGTCTCCATGTTGTTCTCTTACATGACAAAAGTTTTGCCTTTCCCTGTTCCCTGGTGGAATTTTACCACTTCTCTTGTGCCCAGGCTGGCATCGGGACTAGAGTGATATAATTTCTCTCCCTGGAGGTCCAGAACATGTTTCTTCTTGCACTGTTGTAAGTGAAATCTAAGGATAAAAGAGTCTTCTCAAAACAAAAATTCTATTTGTTTTTCTTCTTTGTCTTCCACACTGGTCTATTATAAGAAAGAACATGTCAAAACTTGTTGAGATACTTTTGAGAGGGCTCAGATTCAAATATGATGCCTTCAGAAACTGACCCTATTTTACTACCTAAATTTTCCCTCATAAGCTAACCTTAGTTGTTTTGATTTTTGTTATAGATCTTAGGCTTCTTCTGTTCATGGTTTAAACACTGTTGTAGGCTGACAGGAATGGAGGCCAAATATTCAAAGCCACTGGCTAAACTGCTGTCAAGCAACTACTGAGGAGTGACATAATTTGAGCTACTCCTCCTTTCCTGCTCCTTGCCCTGAACAGCAATTTGTTGACTTGAATAAGTGAATTAGAATTATAAATTTATCAACTAACCAGATCTAAATACAGAAAGTATTATACAGCAGCACTGTGTTCATAATAGATGGAGACAGAAAGTATTTTATCTCAGCAAACAAAATGCTAGACAAGGGTAGAAGAAGGATTCACTGAATGTGACCTTTGAGTGGATCCATGCTTGCAGAATAATTAGTTCTGGTTATTAGCTGACACTTTAATTGACTTTAAATAGATTAGAAAACCAAAGTTTGTTACCATACCTTCTACATGACCAATATTAATGCTAATTTCAATGGTGTCAGGAAATGAGTCATCAGTCTTTGCCCATTCTGTGGGATAAAACTGTTAGGATTTGCTTCTTATCTCTGATGTATCCAGGACAAAATAAAGCTGTTAAATATTTCCTCCTACACAGAGTTCATATGTCAAAAACATGTGATATTGCTAATAGATCTTCACGTAACTGACTGGCTTCTTCCCATAATGTTTCTGAAAGTCACTATCATCTGTTTCAGTATGTGCATAGGAATGATTTCCTTCTAAAAATGAAGGAACCATTTTCTGGACATGATATGGAAATGAAATAAGGATATGAAATAAGAACATACAGAAATTCCACAGCTATGTGACACTATACCTTTGCCTTTATTTTGAAATCTCTCACTCCTACTACTGCTTCAGTGTGACATTTTAAATGTATTAATGTTTTCATGGCAGAAAAAAGAGCAGAAAACTAAAAAAGCAACAACAACAACAACAACAACAACAACAACAAAACAAACAACAAAACGAAACAAAACAAGCAAAAAAAACCCACACCATGTTTTTCCTCAAATTCATTCTTTCAAATTCAGTTAATATTTGCACACATGACTTAAGGACATTTGGACTTGAATTTTTTTTCAGTACTTCTCTGAAAGGATTCAGTTGTGGCAAATGTCTTGACATAAGATGAGTATTATCCAACACAGGAAAAGTAGTCTGGTCCTGAACTACTTCCTTATTAGAAGACAAGGAGAGTGAAACAATATCAAAAGGAAAAAAAAAAAAAAGTCTTAAGTTACTGTCTTTTTAAGTGGTTGTTTCTGACATCAGATCAGTTAAGAGTTCCTTATTAGAGTTAATACTGAGGATCTTATACTGCTGCATAAGCAGAACTGTACTGTATTATTGCACTCAAGATGTTTCTCTTCAGTAAATGGGATAATAAATTGGAGCTTCAGGATTTCAAATCTTACTTCCAATTGAAAGATTATGGGATAGGTGTTGTTAACATTGCTCAATCTTATCAAAGGATTTCCATGATAGCCTTTATTATGGGTCAGTTCTCTATCAGTGTAAAGTCTTGAGACTGACATTCTCTTTGTTGATGTTCTGCCTGAGGCTGAAGAGACAATTTGCTTTTATTCTGATAATGAATCATTCAAGTAAGTCCTGACAATAAGATGATGAGAAACATGTGCATTATTAACTATAGCAATAAGGGAACTAAATAATATAGTAGTATAGTACTTACTTTTTTTTTTTTTTCCTTGTCTCTATGTGCTGCTTTGCTTGTTACTGGCACTGGAAACATCCTTAAAGATGTCCCTCATTAGGGGGATGCTTTTTGATGCCCTAGAGAAAAACTAAGCAAAGTTAGTTTTGAAAATAATCCCCATTCACGCACATTCCATGGATTCCATCAAGTACAGTGGCTAAAAATTCTGCTTTTCTTTATTTTGCATGTCCTATACCTGCTAAACAATGGAGTGTGGATGAACTGATCTATAAGGTTAAGTCAGACACCCTGGTCTCTATTGATGTCAAAAATCTACTCTCAGTGACATTGATGCTCAAGGTAGTTGTCAGCATGATAGAATGACTATGGTTGTTCTATCAAGGATTTAGGATGCCATATACAATATTTAAAGAAAATAGAGTCTTCAAAGCTAAGCATCAAAACTAGAAAGTCTCAATATGTGCCTTATGTGCACAAATGATCCTTAGCTGCCCTGAACAGTATCACCTGGAGTGTCCACTCACCTGTACTCTCTGTTATCATCCATTTTAGTTCAGACCTGAGCCTTGCTTGCTGGCCTACACTTTGCTGCAAGTGTACTTGTCTCCAGTCTCCTCTCTGGCCTTGTTTCCTGATGGACCTTGAACACACTCTGTAGGTAGCTTGTCTCCAGCCCAGTCTCCTGCACAGACCTTGATCCTATGTTATAGCCTTGCCTTCACTCATCTCCAGCTTTGTTTCCTGCTGTCCATGTGGCCACTCTTGTTTTCCAGCCCAGCCTCACTTGTGCAATGACTCCATTCTTGATGCTCCCTGAAACAGAAACAGAGACTCCTTGTGCCCTTCTTTGGGATGATGCAGGGATAAGAATTGAACCCGGTCATCCTTAGGGGCCCTTTCCAACCCAGCATATTCTGTGCTTCTGCAATTACATTGTGACCAAGAATAATCACCCTGGGTTTTTCACATCAGTGTCACTTTATTTGAATCACTTCTTCAAACTGCTCTGAACATTTACCCAAATCCAAATATCCTTTTTCACGCAGTCTATTTTCCAAGTATTTTCTTTCTTTTCCTCTTCTGTCCTTCTGCTTCCCCAGAAAAATCCAGTCTTAATCTGTTCCAGAGAGGTCTGTCCCAACACCCATGTCCCAGTCTTGTAGCATCAGAGAATCACTGAGGTTGGAAAGGGACACTGAGGATGCCTTTGCTACTCTTTGGCCTTGCACAATTGTGTTTTGATTACCTCCAGCCATAGAGATTGCACAATGTCTTAGGTCTAAATGGAATCTACTGTATTTTAATGTTTGTCTTTTGTCTTTTGCCCTTTAACTGGAATCACTGAGAAGAGTCTGTCTCCATCTTCTTTAGTCTGTCATCAAATACTTCTACACATTAAGAAGATTTCCTAAACCTTTGCTTCTTAAATCTTGGACTTTCTTGAAGTACATGACATTATGATGTTTAGATATAAAAAGAATAGTTCTTCCTCGAATCTTGTTATATACCAGTTTTCTTTTATCCAAAAATTTCCAAGGAAAATCTGCCCTTCAAACAAATTCCAAGTTATTCTATCATAACCCAAACAATTCACATTAAATAAATAAATAAATAGATAAATAAATAAATAAATAAAAAAGACCAGTGAACACACAAGAATAAAAGAATAATGGGAAGTACAAAACATGAAAATAAAAATGTAATTCCTGTAATAACCAATTTTGTGCAATAAGGCAGTGTTTTATTGCATTGGTTTTGCTGCATTTCTATGTACTTTTTGGGTTATCTTCCTATTTTCATTGCCTTTTCCCTTTTTATGAGCTTTGCTGCTTTTTGAACATTGCTAATTTTTTTTTCAGATTCTCCCTTATCCTATCCTCTTAAAATCTTTTTCCTACTTTTTTTTTT
>VXAU01001442.1:160294-211429 GCA_013399695.1 Formicarius rufipectus | reverse complement strand
TTTTTTTTTTAACAGTGAAGAAGCAAAGAATGAAATTAGACTGGGATGAATTGGGAAACTTCCCAGAGTAATGAAGAGCAGCACACCATCTGTTTGGATGTGAAAAATATTTGATCAGTGCAGGTTCCTCATCATGTTCTGCAGTACAGAGGTAAAGGTCTTTCTAGCAAAATGATGCTATGTAACATGAATAATGGCAATTGAATAGAACAGACAATAAAATGCAAACCAACACTAACTCCGGGGACACCTAAAATGCAACCAGGGTATGGGCCAGTCTGTCACATAACAGCTGTGAAAATTATACCATGACCTGGAATTTTCTAAAGTCAATAATCTGATAAAACATTTCTCTCTTTTAAAGATATGTCAGTCAGAAATTTTTGTCTGCTAGGCTGGTATAGGACTGGGGCAAAAGGTGATTTAGAAATTGAGTCTGTCTGGGATGCTTTGAAAGGAAAACTAAAGTGAAGAGGAGCTGAAATGGACACGTAAAGGTTTTGTTTCTGACTGGACACAATAATAAATATCAGGTTGCTGGAGTTTGTTTGTTTGTTTGTTGGGTTTTTTTTCCTTCCCAAGTGCCCTTGTTCACACATATTCCAAACAGTATAATGGTGGTGAACAGTACAGTACTGTTTTTCATGTAGGTGGTTGACATGTAAGTAAGTAACTGATCTTGAAAGTATGTAAGGGCAGATGTTGCTATCCTTGTAAAGAAATCTCACTGGAAGTAACACTTGGACTGTTTCCGTGCCGTTGGGTTTTCACTGCTCTCAGCAGAACTGGGACTGCATGCTTCAGATCATGGTGTAATAGTTCTGGAGTATTAACACTGGGTGAGGCTGAAAGCATCTCACCATTTTATGAACAGGAGAAACCCATGCAGAATGAAAGTGGCTGTCTTGTGGCAAATATGAGGGATTTTTGTGCCTCTTACTGGAAGATGGGTACTCTTCTGCTGGGATGTGTAGTAGAAGTGACTCTGTATCTCAGCCTTCATCCCTTACATTCTAAATAGCTTCAGAGGCACTGCAACCAGAAGAAGAAAAGTAGAAACTTCCAACTCCTCTGGGCACATTTTAAGTAAGTTTAGAGTGAGACAAAACCTTGATGTTTAATGGGCATCTCTCCCCCTTTCCTGTGTCTCTGTCTGCTTACCAGAAACATGAGAAAGCAAAAACTGCCTGAGAAAATGACACATACAAAAACTAGACAAAATAAGAGCAATAATAAACTTGATGATTTGCTTCCATGTTTGTAGAGAGCTGGATCATGCCATACTGGTAAAAAAGCATCAACCTGTATTTTCTTGATCACTGACATCCACTTGCCAATTCACATTGAAAAATTGGTCTCACTCTTATTTTCCAAATGTCATATGGCTCCTGCAGGACATATCTGCAGGTCTGGGTAGATCTGCTCATCAACAAGGGCCTCTTTCAGCAGCATTTATCTATCTTGAGCATATGCATAAAGATCAGTTCTGCCCGCCCTCAGATGCTCTCTGCAGAACTGTTCTGATCCCTCAGCTGAACAGGAGAGACCTCTGATCTTTCTCAGGATGCAGAGCTGTAATTATAAAACTGTAAACTAGATGTGAGGCTTAATTATAATGTCAACGAGATTGGATTTTAATCAGCTCTCTGGATATATAGTTAGGAAGGATTTATCAGGGCAATGACCTAATTTTAAGAGTACAGATTTCAGCTGAATGATCTGAAAACAGTTTGGTTCAGTGCCTACAGAGGGGAGACAAAAATGCAGACCATTGCTTTTTAATGAGTAATGCCTCAATTATGGCACAGGCTTTAGGAAACAAATTAATCTCTGATGTGACATCAAAGAGAACTGCTGTGCCGTGGTGATGATCCTTGTCATGGGCCTGCCACAGCAACAGAAGAAATGCCACAGAACACAATTACTGTAGAACTCAAAAGGACATTATAGCATGTAGAAATGTGTTTGAGCAAAAGCTATTACAAGTGCTCAGTGTGAAAAGCAGAAGACTTACAGAAATGTTTTTGTCAGGTTTAGTGGGACATGGGAGCTGGAAGGGTCTGCCTTTCCCTGAGGAGTAAGTCTTTGCTCTCACACCAAGGTCTCACAGTTCCTGCTGGGATAAGACTTCATTCAATAAGAACTCTAAACTAAGACCTATCGCTCTGGTGAGACCTTTCCAAACTGGTCAGCCAGGAGGCTGTCAGGAGAGGGGGTTGCTGGTAGCAGGTACACAGATATTGCATTGGTGCCAGCTGGTGGCCTTGGATTGCAGCAGGGGCTTCCCAGAACGGCAGCAGGCTGGGTAGAACCTGTCTTCTGCAACTGAATAATTTCTTGTGTTGAGCTCTGCTCAGTATCCTGTGGGAGCAGCTATCTAGGACGCCTTCTCTGCTCAAAGCTGTTCAACAATATCCCTTCTGATTCTTCTCAGCTTCCCAGTAATTACTTGCAGTCTTCTGAATGGAGCTGGCAGTCTCAAAAAAGCCTGTTTGGTTTAGCACAGGATGTTTTATAGTGGTGGTCTGGCTTGCAATAACCCACCACTATGCTTTTAGGAACCATCACAAATAAATGAATAGGACAGATGACAAAAATATGGCCCCACAAATGCTTTCAAAGTACACCAATGTAGTAAACCCAAGGCTCCAGAAGTCTGTGCAAAAGCACACACTATTTTAAAAAAATCCAAAAAGGCACCAAATTAATGCTCTGTTAATTGCAACTTGAAAGCACAACAAAGGCATTCCAGAACAGGTTCATTACACATTAATTCTGGTCACCTGGTCTGTTGATGGAAGGCTGTTCTCTTCTTTCCAGCAGAGTTTTATGGATGACATTATCACTGAGGTTTTGCAAACTTTCTCTGCCCACTCTATCAACTGTGTAGTGTCTTAATTTCTAGGGGTAGAGAGAGTATTGTACATCTGCATCAAACTGTCAGATTGACCAGGGTGGTGAATGCTTCTCCTTGGGTGACTGTGAACTGGTGCAGTGCTCTCTTAGTAGGGTTTAGTCTTTAAAATAGTTGAGCATGTTGCAGTTGTGAGGTTTCCAATGGAAAAACAAAACAAAACAAACCCAAAACTAAACCAAACCAAACCAAACAAAAAATAAAAACAAACAAACAAAAAGCAGAGGGGAAAAAATAAAAACAAAAAAACAAAGGAAAGGAAGGGAAGGTGTAGGAAAGCATTTTAAAATTCCTTTTTGGCTATGGTAAAATATTGATGTTAGATTGTGAGAGAAGCAATGATGTTTCGTTTGTACTTCATAAGACTTTATGCTGAAGTAATCAAGATAAATGGGATTTTTAAGTAATAGATCTGCTAGTAATACTAATACTGTACTTTCTTTTTATTTTCAAATGTTAAAACATAGTTTAAAGCATAGTTTTCTGATTAGTTTTTAAAGTAAAAATGTGTTATATTCTCTTCTCTGAGATGCAGAAAAAATGGTTTCTTGCATGTAACTTTCTATGCCAAGATACATACAAGGGATGTGAGCTATACTACATGATTTTTTTGAATGATTTTATACAGTAAAATTTACACAATATTCTTTGAAAGTTTCATAGTAAAATGCAGAAAAGCTATATAAAAATTCAATTAAAAGGTGAGAACTATAATGCAAACTATATCAACTGGTTTAGGAAGTCTGGCAAAAGCGTATGATTCTTTGTGAATAACAAACTAAAATTTGTTAGTTCAGGTTTGCTGTAAGATTATGGTGGATATTTATAGTTATTTTCAGCATTTGGATTTGAGTAGACTGTTACACTTTGGTTCCAATGACCTAAGTTTTACCAGGTGTTACATTTTAATTTCAGGCTTCAAGAGATTTCGCCCACACAAACCCTTTTAAAGCCATTGATTCTTGACACCTTGAATTCACATCTGGAGAAAGACTACACATTTTTCTCTAAGAGATTTCATTTAATTTTATGAGAATAAAGGTGTTTTGGCAAAAAGGATTTTACAGAGATAAATGTGTAACTTCACAAAAGCATTAAAACAGATTACCAGGACTAACAAGCATTGCTATAGTAAGGAACCATTGTTACACTCAGCAAACACAAACTCCATGCAACTTAGGTTAAGTACCCATAACTTGCAGGAAAAAAGTGTTTAAGTTACTCACAAGAGCAAGAAAAGAATAAAGGAAGACAGATTGAGAGAAGAAATAATAAAGAGAAGAAAATAGGGGAGAAAGAACATAGTTACCACTCAGAAGGTCACTTGTTGATGGCTTTGAGGAGAACAGGCCAGGGTCCACAGTGGAGACCCTCCATGTACTCCCCTTTGTCTGTTCTGGTCCCCATGGCCCAACCCCCAGGTGGGGTCTCTGACCCATTGGCCACTTTGGGGTCCCAGGACAGGATGAGGGACTGTGTCCTCACTGTCCCTGCCAATCCCAGCTGGGTCAGGGGCTCCAGGAGCTGTGGGGTGTTATGGTTTTCTAGGGGTGTTTGTGATTAGTGGGTGTTCTGGCACTTCCCCATGTGAGCTCCAGGGACTGCCATGAGGAACACGATGCCACCTCACCTCCACGAGCTTCGACCTATCCCTGCTTCCTCCATACACACACATGGACCCCCACAAGGTGGTTCTGGCCCTGTAGTAACTGATCCAGTGTGTAACATAGACACACTAAAGTTTATGTTCCAGATAGGATTTTGGAGTCATGTCTGCATGTGTCAAAATGAAACATAATATTATTTTTATAATGTAAAAAGTAAGCTTGAAAAGTGCTCTTAAGAGTCACAGCCTCTGATAGTTATTAAGCCTCTTTATTAAAATCAGTCACAGCATCTTTTTTTTTTTTTTTTAACAAAAACTCCAGTAATTTAATTTAAGAAAATCATTCTGAACAGGAAAAAAAAATAAAACATTGTTTTTGAAAATCACTCACCCTTAAAATCTCATTAACTACATTCTCTGTGCTTTCAAAGTTTGGCTTTCAGTACAGCACAGATTAAAATACAAATATAATACAATTCTATTCTATTATATATATAAATCTCATCTAAATATAAATCTAATAAATAAAAATTGGTTTGGGGAACTTTAGATGCTTTGGCAGAACAAAAGATTGGCTTTTCAAGGACCAGACGAGTGCAATTTTAATATTTATAACAAAACCTGCTGTATCAATATTCTTGCTGTATATCATTTTAGAAGAGCAGTTGACTATCAGCAAGACTGGTTTGCAAGTAACATGTGCAAAAGCTTAACAAGAATTTTGGATCTATATGTGCTTTATACTGTTCTATTTACTGCTGAAAACTTGGCAACAAAACATTAGAAAACTAAACTCATGTTTTATCTCTGTGTCACAGCAGTGTAAGTCCTGGAAAGCCCAAGTACCTTAAAGTCACATAAATGACAATTACATTAACCCACATTAGCAGCACTGAAATGCAAAAAATGTGAGAACTCACTAAAATTCTTCTCTTAAAGTTGAATTCTGCTCGAATTAGACTGCAGGTAACCCTGTATTTTACTTAAGAATCGTTACTGTGCTACGCTGCTACACTGATAGTCTGGTAGAAAATAAATTGAGTTTAACTGTTTGGAGAAAGAGAAACTGGAAATGTCTGGTGAAAAATGGAACTGCTTACCATGTAAAAAGGCTATCACGGGCTGATCTAGCTTTGGAGCTGTGGCTGAACAGAGTAATGTGCCAGCACAAAGGTTAGAGACTGCAATTTTAAGCATAACAGTCAGAAACCTCAGGGCAAAGCAGTAAAGAATGTACTTTTTTAATTGCATTTTTCTTCTACTCCAGAAACATAAAAGGGAAAAAGAGGGGTGATTTTCAGATAGGGAAATATTTTTTCGTATTGGAAATTGGCACTTTAAAATCAGTAGTTGAAAAGACACTATGCACTTTATTTGACAGAGAAAAAATAATTTACAGTTGCATGAATTTCACATCTGTGACTAAAATGCTGAAGAGTTTCAAAATTGCTGCCCCTGGGTTGTTGACCCAGGCAGTTGTTGGCAGGTGGGACCCACCCATATGTTTGCTCACCTTCCCAACACTACACAACCAGTGGTATGGGAGAGAAAAGAGGAGGCATTGGATTGAGAGAGTTCATGGGTCAAAACCAAGACAAGGAAAACACTCCCTTGTTCCTAGAAAAAGAGCCTTGACTTGGAGTCACCCTTGCAAATGTTTCCCTCTCCCACTATCAACACCTTGCCAACTGCAAACTGCATCTTATGCACTACCAATTCTAAATCTGTAACATTGTGAGTACATATCTTAGGGTAGAGCACTACGGCAGTATGGACTTCTAAGCTATAAAATTGCTCCACTAGGATTGAAATAATGGCTTTGTACAGATAGAAGAATTGTTGCAAAACCTGGGTGTCCTTTTATTTTTTTTTTTGTTTCAATTGCCTTGTGCCAGTACATAGGCTATCCTAGGTTGTACACATATGTATGCATAGATCCAATTGCTCTCCCATAGTGACCAAAAATTAAGACATTTTCTTTCATGCAAGTAGACATAGAAAAAAACCTGTTCCATGTAGTTACAAGATCCTCAATACCACCATGGAAATATTGTGAAAAATCTGGAACTGCTTTTGAACCCTGTGACATCTTTTCAACTCAAACACTTCAACGTGCTTGGTTATAGAAACTTCTTAGTTATTCAGTTGTGAACATTTACTTTCTGGGATCTCTTTTTTTTTTTGGAGTAAAGGACCTATTGCCGGAAGTTAGACTTCTATTTTAAGATCAGATATTCTTGTTGCAGTCTTGACATTTAAATGCAAACAAGATACAAACCTAAGGAACAGTGGACCCCATTCTTGCCATGCAGCAGATAAGCACCACAATAACCACACAGCCCAAAACTCCCTGGACACAGAGGAGTGCCCCACAGGTAGCTGACAGGTTTTCTCAGAAGTTTGTGGCTGAAACTGTCTTCTCCAGCAGAAATGCAAAAGACTGAAAGCTACTCATCTTTCCCACTTCACTGCCATTTAAGCAAGCTGATCATGATCACAGCAGATGGGAAAGCTGGTTTCAACATCACTGTTGAAAATTGTGAGCTGTTTCCTTTTGTTCCCATGATGTTTCCACTGTAGCACAGAGCATAATAGATCAGACATACAACAAAATTGTGAGGGCTGAAGATCCCTATGTTCATAGTCAAGCTCTGGAGCAGCTCTTCAAGGGAAAATGCTGTTTGGCCTAGTTAAAGACCCTTCGGGGACTGCTGAATGTATTAACATCCAGGTGGAGAGGAGTTGGCTTTAGACACTGAACTGAGATATGATCTATGATAAAAATGCATTTGGGGAAGTGAAAGCTAAATGTGAAAGCAGCACTAACTTCTCCCATGGCAATTCAGCGTGCTCCACTCTTCCTTCCTTCCTATTCCATACAGTGAAGAAAACCAGCTGATTCCAGCTTTATCTTACCTTCGGAGCTGTTTTTCTTTCATGTGCTATAGCACAGATGAGGGTGCTATACACACATCTCTTGCTATTCTAAAAAGACAGTGGATTTAACATGAAAAAAGTCTTTTAAAAGCCATTTGGCTAATTGGAATTTCAGAGTGCCATCATCTTCAGAAATATAAAGAATCCTGTCTTAAAGGAATCTTTTAGGAATAAACTGTGTTCATTAGAATCTGGTGCTTACAGCTTTGAATGATTCATTCAGCCAAGACTCTTTGGCTTAACTAATGTTAAGTCTCATATCTAATAACTTTTCTTTTTTTCGATTACTATAGCAAAAGATCAGAATTTAGTATTCCATCTTTATCTTCAGTTTAAGTTTAATCAGAGCACTTTGTACAGATCTTTCAGGGACCTCTGCGAAGGAATTATTGTGAAAATATAATAAAAATGTTGAAATTAAATTCATTGTCTGAAAGATTTAAGGGAGGGCGTACTGACTTAGTAGCTTTTTATTAATTGAATGTTCAATCCTGAATAACAACAGATTTAAAGGAAACAGAATTTATTACACTAAATTCAATAACTAACAATTTAGCCAATGAAATAGTAATGGCTGGCTACATAAGGAAAAAATATAGAAACTGAATTTGCATTTGAAACTGTGTCACATGGCAAAACATTTGGGATGAAGGAAAAAAAAAAAAGGAGCTTCCTGGTTTTGAAACTACAGGAAGCCTCTGGTAACCATGTAGTAGTCTAGTAGTGCTGAGATTAGGAGGCAGAGAAAAGGAAAAGGACAGACTGAGATGAAAAGTCCGAGTTATTTATTACCCTTTGAATTTAAACTGCAGCAGAAAGGAAAATCTCTCAGACCATCCCATACACATCCACTCAGGATTTATTCAAGTAAGAGCTAAAAAATGACTTGCATATTTCTTCACTTGAAGACAGGGGAAAGTCTGAGGAAGAGGGACTCCCTCTATAAACCTCTTGAGGATTGGGGCTGAAGTAATTATGTATGTAAATCAATGTTTTGGCATAGAACTTTCAAAGAAAAGACACATTAAAGTTTTATTCAGCAGTTCCACCATCTAAGCAAGGGATGTTTTCGATTTATGAGAATGCCACATCCTCAGAACCATAAATGTTGTTTCCTACAAAATAACCCAAAACAGCTCCTGACTTTGAAAAGTCAAACTAGACATGCAAAAAAGTTATCATGTATTCTTCTAAGCTTGAAACTGCTTTAGTTAATGTTAGATACCTAAAGGAAAGAGTTCATACTTGAGTACAACATAATGTTATACCCCAGATACGAAATTCTGTCATGAAATACTGCTATCTTATTAGATTCTTACAAGGTTATTAGCAAAAAGCTTGAGAATATTTATAGTTGTATCAAACTAGTATTTTATATTCAATATATTGTAACTTAAAATGGAAAGAGATCAAATGAATTGTACTATTAAAACCATTGATTTCCTACTGCATCTGTAGATGTGTAATATTGTTTATTAATACTCTACTACAGCTAATCATACCAACAAACAATGCAGCTGATGTCAATGAGTAGTCCACATTTAATTTCTCTACAGGAAAAAGAGATTTTTTTTTTTATTTTTATTGTATCACCCATTTTCTCCTCTTAGAAAAATAAAGTAACTGGGTTTGTGTCATTTTTATTTCATTTCAACTCAAGTAACAAAGATGCTATTTCCAGCAATGATGAATATCAAGTGTTGTTACAGAAAAGTGATATACATTAGTTGTTCTCTAAAATGGACCATAAAATTTGAAATTCCGTCTTGGATTCACCCAGAGATGACAATTTTATAGAGTAGAAAAAGGATAGTCTTATTTCAGATTGTGAAAGGAGTTGGCTGCCTTTCCTGCATATTCAGATTTACATATCCATGGAATCTCATGCTTTAATTTTTTAAATCACTTTCAAAGTACTTTTTGTATTGTTTTTCTAGACAGTGCCAACAGTGCAGTGCAAGGGCTACAAGCCTTAAAATTGTGTTGACTTCTCATGAGGTAAGAAGTCTTTGCAATGTAAAACAGGGCTGAAGCATTGCGGATTAAATAATTCGTTCTCTTCCTAATTGTTGTCCTTTCTTGCAAAATGATCATAATGGCCAGGTTACACCACTCTAAAATACTTGCTATCTGAATGGGAAAAGATTACATTGCTTCCAAGCACAGGACACAGACTAATTTTTATCATTATTTCAATATAAACATACTGTAATATGAAGACAAAGTTTTTCACACTTGAACATAATGAATCTTTTATCCTTATTACACTGTTCATGCCCATTTGCATGTATATGTATTAGTGAAATCAGTGTTTAATCTGTGTACAGGAATTGACACACAAGTGCCTCAAATTCTTTGTCATACTAGAGCCAGGATTCTTTTTCATATTTTATTGTAATACTTCTCCAGTGATGCAGATGATTAAGGGAATTTCAATAATTCAAAATAATTTAGATTGCTCATCTGCAAACACTCAACACAGCAATGCAGAATGTCATATAATGACTATTGTTGTTGGTATTTGTTTCTTTTGAAAAACTGCTTTAAAATTATGCACTTCATGTACTTGAATACTTTATCACCTATTAATGTCATGCTAACCAGAGTAATCTGCACAAATGTCTTTATCAAAAAAGTGAAAACACAGTGATATGTCACATTAACCTATTTAGCAATTAGAGTGTAGGGCCAGTCTTCAATTTGTTTAATTGGTTATATGAGAATTTCTTCTAAAGAGTACAGTTATGCTCCTCCTCCTTATTTTTGTGACCACTATAATATGGTGTGTTACTTGCCATCAGCAGAGCAGGACAGGTATCTATTTCTATCTCTCTTTGAACAGAAAGACAAATTACTTTTTATCATTTTCTAGTCTAGTAGAGATGAATATACACACACTTTTCTGCCCTATCTCTATTTTGCTTCCATTAGCATACAAATAACAAATACAACACCTTTCTTCCCTACTTTACCCACTCTAACAAATTGGTTCTTGAAAACTACTTCACTATTAGGAAAAGCTTATACATAAAAATACATCAGCAGGAAAAAAACAAACAAACAACCAAATGCAAATGAAACCAAACCACACACCAGACATGATTTCTTCCTAAACTTTGCAGTGAGGGCAGTGTGGGTGCATGGTGGCAACTACACTCATGAGGTAAGCATGGAAACATACGGAAAGTGTTGAGGTGCATGGAAAGGGAGGGGCTCATCATGTCCTCAGAAGAGGCCTCTTACAGGACCACCAGATACCAGTGGTTATTTTCTGTTTGTTATTTAGCTGGGTCTCAGCAAGTGTGGTGGCCCAGAAGGGCAAAGCAGGGCTCAGCTCTCTCTCAAAGTGGCAAGAAATGCCAAGAACAACAAGGATTTTATAGCTATGTTAGTAACAAGCAGAAGTCCAGTTTGATTCCCCCAGTTCAAAAGCATAATTGAAAACCTTGAGAAGGTCTGCTGAAGCCCACCAAAACACGCACATTTTTGGAAAATGTGACAACCAGAGAAAGGTTGGAAGACCAGTGTTTGTTTAGCCTTAGAAAAAACAAACAAACAAACAAACAAACAAACAAACCAACCAAAAAACCAGAAGGCTCAGGGAATCCAGTCATCCAATACCTAAAATATAGTTATAGAGAAGGCAAAGGTACACTCTTCACAGTGTCAACCGGCAATGGGCACAAGCTGCTGCAAGAAATGGGATTCGTATCTCACTAGATTGTTTGCTATTTTGTCGGATCACCCATCTTTCCTGAGTGTGGGGGAAGAAGGGGGCCAGGCCTGTCCACCAGGTAAGGTCTGCAGCCTACCTGGCCTCCAGACTTGGAAGGAACAGGGCATGGGAGACACATGGGGCACCTCTTACTTACTCTTCTCTTCCTCTTTTGGGTAACTTGAAACCAATTCAATGGTATTTCACTAAATTGCACGGGGGCAGTGTTTCCTGGGTGCAAAGAAGGTTTCCTGCTCCACAGCAATGCCTGATGGCTTGTAAAACCCTTGAAAGGGTAGAAAGGCAGAATTCAGAAGGCTGTCTGTAGGGAAACAAGGAAGCCCTTTTGTGCAAATAATCCATTGTTTGTTGTAATATATGTAGTGCTTTTGTGGAATCTTTTCCTTTGGTTACATGTTACTCCTGTAAATCCTTTTGCCAAAACACCATTTTCCCACTAAATTAAAAGAAATTCTTTCAGAGAAAAGTGTGTAGCTTTTTTTCCAGATGGGAATTCAAGGTATCAAAGAACCAAAGGTTCTACAAGAGTTTGTGTGGGCAAAATCTCTTGGAGTCTGAAATTAAAGTGAAATGCTTCAAGACCAGGATGTAACAGCTGCTTCAAGAGAAAAATCATTCACCATGAGAACAACTATATCACAGAATAGCTTGACCAGAGAAGTGATGAAGTCTCTCTTGCTGGAAATACTGAAATACGCAGGACTGTACTTTACAGGGCCCTGGATGATTTAGCCTAGAGTTGAATCAGATGATCTCCAGAGGTCCCTTCCACTGTAGACTTTTCTGTTATTCTACATTTCAGTGATTCTATAGTTTTGCTTCTTGGACTTATACCATATGACAATGTGATAGGGTAAGACAAACCACAGAAATGAAGGCACAGAGCTATTGCCAGGGGAATTACATGGACGTATTTAAAAATACTATGCAAAAGATTCTATTAATTATGTTTTCTTTCAGGCATTTGTGATTGATTATTTGCTCCAGTTCTTACTAGAAAGGTCAGGTTATTTACCTGGAAGATAGACAAACAAGTTAAATATGAGGGTAAGATTTGTTCTTGATATGTAAAAGATCCCACCTGACATCTCTAAGCAGATGAAGAGCAGTTCAAGAACTGCTTCAATTACCAACCAGCCCTCAGAATTGTACATCATCTGGAGTTCCTGAAGGAATTTACACCTGATTGTTATTCAACAGGAACGCCAATACTTTTATTCTTTAGGATGATATGCTGAATAGACCCAATATTAATAGAATGACATTCAGCTGAGAAATAATAACCAGCTACTGCATCAATACTTTCAGATGCTTCTAATCTTTCTGTCAAATCATCATCAGTGTTTTAGGAAAATGATACACTAGAAATGACAGATCCTTAAAGTGGAAGTGGCCTCCCTTATATTGGATGTTTCCTTGTTTCAGACTCTGGGGATTCTATTGTTTTTCCTTTACTATCACTCATATTAAGATCTGTGTATGTGATTGTATTTAGTAGTCTTAGTCATGCTGTTTTTAACTAAGCTGTGATTACTAAAAATAAAAGGTTTGCCTGGAATTCATTTCTGAGCCAGTGTAATTTATTGCCCTAGGTACTCTGAAATTCATGCAAAGAAATCATTTTACCTGTATTGCTTATGGTATTTCCACATTCTAAGTCTTAAATGTGATGCAGACTTTCACTTTTTTGCATATGCTTCCTTTTTTGATCTACCTCTAATTGTTTGACAGCTGTTTTCCCGTCTATCTATGGAAATAGGAGAGAAAAAAAAATGTATCACCTTATAACACCTTTCCATTGGACAGGCTTGTAAGACCCTTGATGAAGAACAACAACTTGTGTTTCATTCTCATCACACTCTCATTTCAAAACACAAGATACGTGCTTGAGGAATGAGGAGCTTTCTGCTTTCATATATTCCTAGTGTACACACTGGAATTGCAGTGCTTTGGCCCATGTCTGTACAAACAATATGATCTCCAGCAGCATAACATGAAAAAAACAACATAATATGCAAAACAACATCAGGGAAACCTGCACTGTCTGTAAACTGACAAAAAGTTCTTGCAGTTAATTAAGGGGAAAATGGATGAAATACTGTGTCATGGGGAAAAATTTTTCAGTTCACTTAGTTTAAAACTGAATCAGGACAGAATCAGATTATAGATTTACTAAGGATATAAAACAAACCATCAATTATCTCTATTTTCAGAGTCATTATCAGTAATACAATATATAAATCATGATACAAAACAATCTGAAAATGCTAGCAAGCACCGACCAATTTCTAAATACTTTTTAAATAACAAGTATCCCAAATTTCTATCCATAAACATGCCACATATTCACAGAGCTACCATCATAACCATATAATCTTCTAGGGATGTGCCATTTACAAGCACCATCATGCCTTCAAAAGCACAAATTACCCTACCTGTCCTGTAAGGAGACATGGATGCTACAGCTTTCTAGGTGCCTGCGTTGCTCTCTATCACAAGCTGGTGAGAAAGCCCGCTGTAAGTTCATGTGCAGGGACAAACCCAAGGTGTGTGTTCCTGCTCTTAGCAGACTGCACGGCTGCCCCTTAAGCTGGAGAGCAGGCAGATCATGGTGTCTGACAGGGAGGCTGTTCTTGCTGGCCAAAGCAAAGAGTTAATGCTGGTGGGACAAATTCTGGCAGTATCAGACTAAGTTTTGATGGCTGCTGTTTCCACTCCAAGGTCTTCGACTCATATTTCGAATTTTCATGCTTCTTTTATATTTTTTAAGATTAATTTATTTATTTATTTATTTTTATTTCTAAAGTTCCACCTTTACTGTTTAATCCTGCTGCTGGTGGTCTTTCGTGATCAGGTTTTGGCAAACACACTTTTTTTCGTGTGTCTTTGATACATGCATGCACCCTGTTTGACCTCACATTTTTACTAACAAGTGATGTCAGCATTTAATGCTGAACGATTAAGCTTTAGGATTATAAATCTTAATAGAAAATATTTGGCAAGTACAGGCAATGTGAACATTATCACAATGGAATAGCTACAAAAGACTCCTGTTAGAAAGACTTCTCAGAAAGACACCTTTCTTTGTCTGGAGTTGAGCGTGTGTGTAATAGTAAATAAGGATAACACTGTTATTAGTACTTAAAATCCCCTTCCTTGACTATGGTCTCAATGAACAAAAAGTTTCTCTTTTATGATTGCAAATACAGCATGCCTGAATCATGAAAACTGACTCAGAAAGGATAAGGCATGTGTTGATACATGCCCATGATCAACCCCCCCAAACAGATGGTTTAAATGTATTTAAACTACAGATGCTCATTCACATTTCTCTGTCTACCTGCTTTGTACCCCAGCTTTGCTTACTTATCCAGTCAAATATAGAATGTATGTATGACAATATATCTTTGCTTTGTTAGTTCTTGAGAAGTCCTTTGCTTGTTATGACAGAAGTCATATGAGGAAAGAAGGGAATGAACAGCCCTTTGTTTTTGTTAAAAAACATTTCTCAGTTTGATTCACCATCCCAGGCTGTCCCAGGCTGTGAATCTATGGCTACAGTACATTTCTAAACATATAATGCAAGCAATGCATACCACACACCTATTTTTCTAATTAATTACAGGTAGTCTTGGACATCATATGCATTCAGCAGCTAATTATATAATTTAAGTTACTTATATAGTTTGAGTTGAAATAACTTGCATCATGAATTATGCTACTTAGAATTTGACTCTCCAGTTTCCTATATGCCAATTTGGAGCAATTTCAACACTAGCAGACTTAATACTTTACCACACATGCTACTTTTTCTGAAGTAATTTTTAAGTTACATACAGAAAACAGAATTTCTTTTTCAACACTGAACTTGTTTACCTTTGGCTTCCATTGGCTGGATCTAGTCACAGCTCTGATGATTATACTTTGCTATCAAACTGTCATTCCTTACCAGGGATTTTATAATCCGTGATGAAATAACCCATTTTAACTTGTCTAAGTAACTTAGTTCATTGTGTGTTTGCATCTCTCTGGAAGAGGTGATTAAATGGCAACACATTAGTTTGCATTTGGTCTTTGGAGTAAAGAAGGTGTGGGAGAAAGCAAATTACTAGAGAGCACTTGTGCTAGTACCAGTGGGTTTCACAGGCTGATTGCCCACTCAGCTCAGCAGTGAGCTATTATGTGAAGAGTATCCTGACCTTTCTTACAGTCTTCCTTGATACATGGCTATCAAACATAAAATTATTTTCTTGAGTGTTTCAAGAAAACTAGTCACTTGTGATTTAAGATCCATCTTCTGATGATTGAAATGGACATCATAACTGGAATTCTTTCCAAGGCAGAAAAGAGCCAAATGACACACAATCCTGCTTACTTTGAAGGATTATTCTTCTCTTTGTGCATACAAGTGTTAGTTTAATCTTTTCTGGACTGAGAATTACATGGGAAACTGATGTTTTGACTAACATCCAGAACTTGCACTCTTCAAACTTCATGAGTGCCAAGATGGGATTCCCTCTGCATTAGACATGTAAGGCATACACTGCTCCTGTAGGATTTTACATTGGATAGTTTGGTATGAGTTGGATTCACATATCTAGATGCCTATACCCCACTAATGGGAAGAAAACCAAAATGCCTAGTAAGGTTTAATCAAATGTGAATTTTATTAGTCAGGGAAAAGAATAAGATGGGAATACCTCCAAGACATAATTACTTTAGGACATTCTATCCTGAAAGGAATCCTAAAACAATTTCTGCAGACTCTTGTAAGAAAGTTAAGTTAATAAGTTTTCTTAAATTAAATGCTGGTAAGAGAAATCCAAACATACTTAATGAATGTATACAGTTCTTGGCTATCTTTTGAAAATGAGAATGGAAGACTTTCAAGGCCTTAAATAGAAGACAGGACTGCACATTATGGAGGTGTTTGGTATGACAATACTACTGTTTTTGTTGTTTTTGTGTTCTTGAGAGTTTACTTTTCCATATTCTTTTCTAAAGAAACTTAAACTGGTTAATGTTTTCTTGTTTAAGTTGCATACACATCTCCAGGGCTTTTTATTATTTCTAAAATGAATGGCAGCTAGTTACACAGTGCTGAGATTTGACTCAGCTATAGATTAAAAAACCTGAACGTACTTTAAAGAATAAAATCTTAGTCAAAAAGTAACAACATCAGAAATGGGACAAACAAATTGTCAACTAGTTTCTGCATTCAACAATCCATGAAAGCCTGTTCATAAAATAGGCAGGTTTTTATCGGGGAAAAAAACGAAGATATGAATGGCAGATACTCCTAGCAAAAATGTAAAAGAAAAAAAGTTTTCTGGTCCATCACCATCACAACTTTTTAAAGACATCAAGGGACATCAGTTTTTCCATCCCTTCCCACACTCCTACCCCATGTTCTTCATAGGATCATGCTGAATTTGGATATTTCTCACCAGACTCTTCAGAAGCTGTGATGAGCTTTTTTCCTGTCCCAGCTCTATGATGTATCAGCATTTAGTCACTCTTTCAGATGTGGTTGTCATGAGAATCTCCAGCTGATGTGTGCTAGAAAGTTGATGACCAAATGCTGCAGCTGTCAGCAAAGCATACCTTTTTAACAGCCTTTGTATTAGTATTTTGAACCCACAACTTCACATTCATTCCCCATTCATATCAAGGCAAATATTTTTACCATTTTCTACAGCACTGGAAGACTCTTGGGCTTTAATTTTCAATTACAAGACAGGCACTTTGGTACCTGCTGGCAAAAAAATGACAGCCATATTTAGTCTTCCAAGCTTCTTGTGTTATCCCTCAATATTTCAGCATCAGTCTCTTGGCCCAGAAATAAAATGTAATTTCCTTTTGTGCAATTGTTTTGGCTCTAAATTCCAATATGATACAATCCTCATATTTTATTTCTCAATTTTATTTTATTAGGGTTGTGGTGTACCTTTCTACTTTCTCACCCAGTCACATTGTCACATCAGTCACATTGTTTTTTTCATTTTTTTTTATGCAAAATAAACTGGAAGCAGATTTGAGAGGAAGGGGAAGAGACAGATGGAAAAAGTTTTTCTTTCACTCTTAAATAATATTCCAAACACTTTGTATATGGATACTGTTTCATTGACCTGTTGCAGTTCTTCTGATACATATTTTTAAAGGGCTAACACATTGGCTCATCTCAACTATGCTCATAGCAATGGAGTTGTCAGCTGACATCAAATCAGGAGTTTGATTCAGAGACAAATCAAAGAAATCCAGCACAGCCCTGATGCATTTTTCTGAGCAGTCACGAATGAAAACCATCCCCTTTAAACTCTATCTCCTGTTTGAACCTTCATATTAATACCAGGGTAAAGATGATGATGGAGATGAATGTAAAGGTGTACTTTCATATATGAGCTTGTTATGGTCCCAAAGAACCAGGCATTCAATCAGAGGATGATCTGTCATCGCATGCATATGATGGAGTCAAGAAAAGGCAACCAGCCAATCACAGACTGGCGTGAAAACACAAAGTTGCTGAAGATGTCAACCTCTTTTTGTACAGCAGGCAGAAGATGCAGGTTGTGAGGCCCTCCTGGGTAGCCTGGTCCTGCCAACCAGTCACAGGGATGGCTCTGAACACGCTGGGTGTAATGGCTTCCAAAACGGTGATGCCCAGGTATAGAAAGGTGAAATTATGTGGCAGACCTTTCACTGGAATTTAGGGTCGTGGCTTCTGTCACTTTCCATCTGGGACAAAATTGTTATTTGCATCGCTCCCAGTACATCTTAATCATGCCATATGTATGTCTTGGTTTGTTACTTTCTCTGTCAAATATAGATGACTGTACAGCCCATGGGGTGCAAAAATCTACTTAAGTTGCTGCTGAAGCAAAATGAGACTGGAGAATAAGATTTTCAGGTTCTTCTGCCTTAAAAAAAAATAAAATTGTTGAATAAATTAGGACATCCTGTTAAAAATACTTCTGCTTACTTATTACCAATAAATATCCATGATCAAAAAAACCCCAACCAACCAACCGAACAAAACAAAACAAAACAAAAAAACCCCCAACTCTACATGTAAATAAAAGTAATTTATATTCTTTCAAGTTCAATTTCATGAGAATATGGAATTGATCACTAAATATCATCATGCAGCTTTTTATGCTAGCAGGAACACTTCTGGCAGTTTTCTTATATTGCCTTATACAAAAGTATTCTTAGTTAAAAACACATGAATTTCTTTTTTCAAAAATAATCTTAACCCTCAAGAATGGATTTGATTTGTGGATTTGAAATAAAAATGATGAGACGAAGTCTTAGGTAACAGCAGGTCATTGTTTTCTGCTGTGAGTCCTGCTGTAGCATATTAAGGTTTTGCTCTATCTGTCCCTCCAGGATATTTAGAGATCATCTTGTTACAGGGTTTTGACCGTGGGGACCAGCTCCTCAAAGCCCCTGGACGAGGGCAGGTGCTGGAAAACTCCTGTGCTGAAGATGGTACAGACACACGTGGGTCCTCTGAGGTTTGGGTGGTGACGAGAGAAGTGACTTTATTCACTGTAACAGCTATTTATATAGCCCTCAGGGGGTGGGGGTGGCTGGGGAACCCGATTAGCCAATGGGGGAAGGGAAGGGTCACAGGCAGGACCCCAGGAGTGGGAGATAAGGCAGGGGATACAATAGTGGGGTTAGACAGGGGTGGGGCTGGGCAGTCCAGCTCAGGTAACTTGTAACAGTTTCACTTGATGGGTGTACATATTAAAGGAGAACTCGTACAAATAGCGCAATTTCTAAAGGTCTCTAATTTAACAAGGTTCAGGCTTCTGTTGTCCTATTCTTCATTTGTTNGGAAGGAATTACGGTATAACTTCAGCAAAACCAAAAATCTTAGGTATATTAACCCAACAATTTATTAAAAGAAGGTGTATGATTTTTATAAAAAAAAAAAAAAAAAAAAAAAAAAAAAAAAGGAAAATACATGAAACCCCACCCTGCACATATGAACTAGGGTTTCAGAAAGTTGCTACTAATTTCAAGGTCCACCGCTCTGGAGCCCGACAGAGTTTGGAAAGATACAAGCTAGATTTTTGGGAAGAGCAGACCTGCATTGGCCTGATTAGGTAGAAGAGATCTAAGGGGTAGAGCTCAGGCAGTAGGGGTATTTCAGAGCAGAGTATTTTGTGCTTTTGGATTTTATCCAAGTAAAAGTGCCATGATTCAGAGGGAAAGGGATGTGAAATAAAAAGGAATAGTACTATTTATTAGTGCTGGGATATTTGGAAAACAATATGTAATTTTAATCCTTTGAAGAAAATTTATTTACCAGTCAAAAAAATCATAATTTGTGCCTACAAACCTCGCAGATATAATTTTCATTCTGGTGATAATTTAATATGTTTTATAATTTTTTGTTTGTTTAAAAAAAATAAGAATGTTTTATGAACCCCAGAAGAAAACTTAATTACTGAGACTGCTTACGCTCCTCCCATAGACTTAATTTTCAGTGAAATTCTTGCCTGTCAAAAGTGCTTGCCAAGTTGAGCCCTCAGCATGCTGCCAGGTCACCTCTGAGTCTTTCTTTCTATTCATTCTGAGAAATGTCTGTTAAAAGATACTTGCCGAGTTCTAAGCCTAAGTTTCTTTCCCCAGTTCTGGTAATATGTGTCCCCATTCTCTGGCTAAATGTGTGCTTCTCCTGATGTAGGGAGAGACTCCATGAAAGTTGAGGCTTGTTTTCTGTTGCGTTAATTTCAGAGAGCTTGGAAAGGCTGCAAAGGTGACATTCAATTGATGTTCTACTACAAAATGAGTCACAAGGTTTAAAAAATATGTTAAGGGTTAGTTTTGTTAAGGTAGGTGCAAAGAAAAATGTTAAAAAAATATAAACAGGAGTTTTTCTAGAGAAGTAAACTATGTCTTGTTCACACAGAGCCTGTGCATTTACCAATATATGCAGAAATCTTTAATTTTTTGACTTTCCCCATTCCTGAACCACACCATATTGCT
Organism: Formicarius rufipectus; assembly: GCA_013399695.1. Classification (NCBI taxonomy): domain Eukaryota; kingdom Metazoa; phylum Chordata; class Aves; order Passeriformes; family Formicariidae; genus Formicarius; species Formicarius rufipectus. The sequence goes on along the minus strand of VXAU01001442.1, from coordinate 191,239 downwards.
GGATAGGAAAAACCACACCTAGGTTTATTTTACTGTTCTTTCAAACTCAAAATAAAAATATAACTCCAAGACTTTTGAAGGATTATGAAAGAGATAAAATGAAAGATGAGTAAAAAAATACACACCTGAGGAATTTCAGTTATGAATAAACTTGCTATGTATCTTTAAGAAATAACCCATGTGTAAAAATGCTCTTTGGTCATTACTGATTAACTTTCATGTTGCACATCAGCTTGGCAGAAGTGGCCGAAGATGAAGATTTCAGTTATCTGATCTGGAGGACAATTTGACTAAATAACCAGACTAGTTTAGCACACCTGAGGCAGGTTGCTAGCCTTTGTCTGGAAATGATGGAATGCTTGGATCTTTCAAGATTTGATGGAAAGAGTCTGGATAATCTCCTTGACAGCCTCAACAGGTGATAATATAAAGAAGAGAGATTTAATAACCCTTAGTGCAAGAAAAGCACATTCTAATACAGAGATACGATGCTTGAGAAAGAAAGCAGTGAAGGTGCTTAGTTAAGCTAGTTAAAGGAAAATTCAAGTTCAGACAAACAGTAGGGAAAAATTTGTATGTTGTCAAAGAAATATTACGTCCTTTTCAAGGAAAAGTGTGGCCCCATATATGGCCATACAAGCTGTCAAAATGTTTGTATTTCCCTTACCCTCTTCACACCAGAGCAGGCAAGAAAACAACATCCACTGATTGGAGAAGAAATAAATAATTTTATCTGAGCAACTATTCAAAGAAAGGGATTCAAATGTACACATAGAAGTAAACTTAATTTCTGTTTGGCCAAGAGATCTTTTATTAGAGAAAGAATTTCAGCTAATCTCTGAAAACTTGTGAGATAAAAATAAAACCGATAATCTAGTCAACAGAAAAGGAAAGAGTGGACAGAATAAAACCAGTGTGAGCTTCAGTATCTGAGTGTAATGGAGCTATGGTCCAGGCACTTTGAATTCAACTAGGTATTTCAAAGGAGTGGGAACTAAGAGTTTGGAAGTGAAAATAGGTCAACAGAAACAGCACGTTGAAGACAGTCAGTTTAGCCAAGTGAGCATGCCAAGTACATTCTGTGAGGTCACCTTTAAATGGAAAAGAAAAAAAAATAGCACAAAAAACCTTTTCTAACTTCTGTATTGGGCATTGGAGTGTTTTTGGACTATGATGATCCAGATGGTCTGGCTTCTGTATCAGCTACTGTAGCAGAAATAGTTAGGCTGTTGGGCATCTAAAGGACAGATGTAGGAGCAAGTACTGATACTGAATTGTTTGAATATACTGTAACATTGAAAATTAGTGGACCAATTTTCATTTTACCTTAGTATGACCTTTGGCAACAAGAGAATCTGAAGAAAGACAGCAAGTCTGTCAATGCAGCAAAAATTGGATCCAGATGAGACTCAGGTACTGACTTGTTGGCACTTTCTATTGACCTGCAGAGTAATTTTTTTATGTCAGATTTTTTTCCAAAACTGGAAGATCATCATAAGGATGTTATTTGGAAATCAACAAAACCTTGTTGGAGTTGATCTCTGTTGTGCTCTAGGAAAAAAACTCATCTTGAGATTGCTTAATAGTGAATGAATAAGACAACCATACAGATAAATGGATTTGGTTTTCTATACACCAGTGCCATCCATCAAATGTATCTTGGCAGAAAATGGGAACTTTACCCTTTTCCATTTGCTGGTACAGTTCATGTCAACACTGCGATATGCATACCCTGAATTTAGGACTGGAATCCTTTGCTCACGTATCAAGAACCTCTATGGTGAAGAAGGTTTTTTACCTTCTTGCTACCCTCCTGTAATCCCCTTTCTTTTTATTAATCCACTATCTCTTTATGCTAATAGGAAGAAAGCATTTTTGGGACAGATATCCTGAAAAGCTCCTGGTAGGAGAAACTACCTCTCCTTTTTAGAATCCTTGTAGAATCCGAATGATCCTGAAAACTCTGCTGAATCACCTCATATAACAATCTTATTCTCTCCTAAAACAAAGCTTTTCATGATGTGAAAAGCAGCTGGTGAACATGCCTTCACCAAACAACAGTCCTGCTGAAAGTGAGTGAAGAAGGTATACGCCAGTGAAAGTACCAAGTTAGGCTGTATGGGCTGGGCTGGAGGCTTGCCAGCAGAAGATCAACACTTCAGTTGTGAGGAGTGTTAGCAGGATGTTGTCTTAATTGTAAAAATCTCCTATTAAATATTTCAACCATGAGTGTATTTTTTCACTCATGGGCAAATTTAAGTCCACAGAGTTCAAAACTTAACTAGTGATGTTTTATTTGGATGGGGAAATCCTGCGTAGGACCCAAATGTGAAACCTTTATTCATGTTAGCCCTTCCTAGGCCCAGGGAAACTGGTGCTATTTTAAAGCTTACGAGCTCATGTATTTTTATTAACGTGTGCTTAGAATACTATTTAACACTTTGCAGCTACCATAAAGGCATTAAACTTGTTCTAGAAATATAATGTCTAGTCATGATCAATGCTAAAGATGATGCCTATGCTGTTTGCAGCTTGACACTTGCAAATAAGCTATTAATTCAGACATGCTTGCTAGCTTTTTGTGCAATGTTTGAATTCGTCCAGGCAGTACCACTGAAAGTGATTTCTCTGTGGAAAAGAACAGAATTAAATAGATTCATCACATGAATAAGTACTACACAAGATGGCATTAACACAGTCTGGCAGAAGTGCTTTCGAAGTTAACTGGGGCTTGTTTTAATTCCCCATTCACACATGCCCTGTATGGATCACTGACAGAAAAAAAATTCCTAAAACCCCAAAAAACAAACCAACAAAACACATCTGCCTTTTAGCCATCTTCTGTACTGAATACCCCACCTTTAATAGGAGACCTAAGATTTCATATTTTTCAGATATGGAACTCACTTTTTCTCATACATTTTTATTTTCCACTAACATTTACATGCATGAGACTGCAAAAAGGATAATGCTGAAAGTACATTGAAATAAATTATGCACTTCCCTTATTCTATACACAATCTGAGTATGGGTCTGTTCACTTGGAATGACAGAAGGATAAAAAAAAAAACAAAAAAGGTCATTATTCTTGACTTACACTGAAACAGTTCCTTGCCATATTTGTAGTTCATCAGTGTTTGTACTACCGCGGATGCAAATGCCTCACCTGTCTGACTGTAAAGAGATCAATAGAGAACGTAGTAGAGGAAAAAAAATGAAAAATCATTTCAAAATATTTATTGCTTCTATATTTCTGCAATTTCACGTCTTCTTTAAACATAGCATGGCAAATCTCCCTTTCCCTCCATTTTAGATGCCAGTGACAGCCTCAGAAAAGCACTTTTTGGACAAGTTGTAATTGGCAGAAGACAAGCTGGCTGCTCTCTCAAGTCACCTGTCTGGGTCTTCTGGCCCTGAAACTTGCTCCCATATGTCTAATCTCCTCTCACCATTTCACTAGTGTGATACAACTCTGGAACTGGTGATGGTTCAGAAAGGGAGCAACACCTCTGTTCTTGGAGGTGTGTATGACTTATCCAAACACAGCTATGGCTTACCTGTTTGTGTTGGTGATTCTCTGCCTTCTAGTGGGATATTGGACTGCATGACCCCAAAGGAAGAAATAAATTACCTTCTTTTTATATCTATTGTTGTATTTAAGCTTAGAATTGAAATCTAACCCTAGGGCATACTTAGAAAGAGAGCCACGCTGTGAAAAGAAGACACATTCTTAAAGGAAGTGAAAAAAGGAATGATGAATACTTCCCAAATACAAACAATGGCTGATACTTTGTGTTTTTCAATTTGTGACTCTGAGTAGTGCCCAGGAAACATGCTAAATAGGAAATACTGGACTGTGTACAGAATGTAACCAAACAGCTTTTCTGAGGCTAGTGATTATGTATACCTAAGAGTGAAATTGGCAAGAAAAGAAAACTCAGAACCCTTTCTACTGGAACTCCATGTGCTGCAGCTACAGTTTATTCATGAGTCTGCAAGACTGACAATCTGAAAATCTGAGTCATAATGTCAAAGACACATTAAAATAGGTGAGTCATCAGCTGATGTTCTCTGTGCTGAAGGTACAGCTTTCCTTCTAGAAAGAAAATATGAGCTGACAAGAATGGGACAACATTTGTACTAATTTCTAGACAAGCTAGAAGGCTGTTTCAGAACTGGTTTTCTAGACAAGTTTTGTCCAAAATTTTAACTCTCTTATGAGATATCTTAAACAGGAGCCATAAACCACCACACATTCAATGGTCTTTTAAATGGAGGCCCAGGAAAACTTGGAGATTGTTTTGTTTAAGAAAACATATTGAAGTCACTGTCAAGGAGAGGAGAAGAGAGAATTTTTTCACTCTGAATTTATCATGAAAGTTCTCATACTGCGCAGGACTAGAAATCTTCCCACACTAGAAAAAGTGTTTTTCTTCCAGCAGCAAATTGAAATGACAACTTCAGTGATGGTTTACCATTTGTCCCAGCTCTCGGTATCTTTGTTGGACAGTGAAGAATCAAGAATATTTCAGCTGAATTTGAAAAGGCATCACCAAATAATTCAAAACAACTATCTATTAGCAGTTTAGTTTAGTGTATAAGACAAGCATTATTAAGTGAACATAACATTTTATGTGCTGACGTGGTTACTGTGTAAATTCGCACTCCTAACATGGCATTAATGCAGATTTTCACATTTAAACAGGGAGTGGAAATGGCATTTCACAAAAGCATCAGACTCAACTGTGCTATAAGTTTCATGATTGCTTTAGACAGCAAAAATTTAAAATAACAGCAGAAAATGCCAGTATGATTAATTTCTATTTTTTATCTTTCCTTCCACACAATTACATATTTATTACCATGAAAGTAAAAAATTAGCTGAAATATTCAAAACTACTAGGATGATTATCACTATGGTTTTTATTGTGCTGTTAGCAGAATTACCTTTTTTCCAGTTGTAGGCATTTTCCATAGTTTAGAATTTTCTTTGACATGAAGAAAACTAGTTCTAACTTAATACTTATACCAATGGATTTTGAATGGATTGTAACATTAATTTTCATGGTAAGTTACTTATGTTTTTTTATGCTTATCTGAACAGACATTTAAGCAGTTACTGCAATTCGTTTCTTTTTATTTGAATGGATATTTTTATTTTCAAGACAATTAGCAATTAATGAAGTGGGAATTAGATCCACTAAAGATCAGAGCTGATTTCTTTTTAACTAATTTGTGAAGCTTTAGATATTTAGCTCAATGGCCCTTTTATTGATAAAACTTCTTGCTGTTTCCTAATAATAATGAACAAATGACAAATCACAAATTGCTCTTTGTTATATACTCCTTAGCACTTCAATTGATAAAGCACAGAAATTTGCCAATGATGACATAAAGATTCCTTTTAGCTGCAAATAATATAATAATAATAATTCTCAGTTCTGAAAGTTAGTTTTGCAAAATGAGAAATTATAAAAGCTTAATAGTTATTTTACAATGGCTTGTACTTGTATATAAGTATCTCAGGTATGTTGGTCTGCAATATTCTAGGTAGTGTAAAAACATGTAATATATAAGAAACTCTTACAGAGAAGCAACTCATGAAGCTGTAGCTGATGAGTGAGAGAACAAGTCAGGATAGGTGAAGAGGAGCGGGAGATATCATGTGGAAACAAATAGGAAAGATTAGATAATTTTCCCAGTAGTCAAAGTAATGGTGTTATATTTTTGCTTTTGGTTTCTAAGCAGAAAAATATGTAATAGCTCTTGAAGATGATGTGCAAGAGCACATTTGAAATCCACTTCTGCATTGGATGTCCAGTGCAATCAATCTAGTCACATATTGCCAATGGAATATATCTAGAACAGTGCAGAGTTGGAAACTGAATACACATCAATAGCAGAAGGTCTGATATATTTTGTGTTCTGGATTTTCTATGTCAAATCTGTAGAGTTCATCTTTTTGTGTGCAGGAACTGTGAATTCCAGACAAAATGAAATTGCAGTCAAAGGGATACAATGCAAGACTCCCTCTGAAATAAAATATCGAGGTGGAAAAGAGTGTGTATATGAAAATTCAACTAAACAATTTATCTGAAGATGAGAGACAAAACTTGCCCTAAGATTTTCACTTTTTTTGTCCATTGAATTATAAAGCTATGTGAGATCTTTAAATGTTTCAGATCCCCATTTGACTGTGTGCAAATAAAAGCAGATCTCTCTTTCAAAAATAATAACATTTCTGTCTCATATTTTTTAGCTTCATTTTATCTGTTTTCATGAACTTTCATAGAAAAAGTTCATAATTAAGACAAATTTCAGTGGAAGTTCCCCACACATTGGATTCTATACCTGGGATGGGGGAATCCTGATTCTGTGTATAGACTAGGTAGTGAGAGGCTGGGGAGCAGTGCTGTGGAAAGGGATCTGGTAGACCTGGTTGATGGCAAGTTAAATCTGTCAGCAGGCCCTGGCAGGCAGGAGGGCCAACCCTGTCTTAGAGGGCATCATGCAAAGTATCACGAGCTGGTCAAGGGAGGGGATTGTCCCACTTGTGTGGCCTCACCTTGGATATTGTGTGCAGTTTTGGATGCCACAATGTAAGAAAGACATTAAGCTGTTAGAGAACATCCAAAGGAGAACCACAAGGATGGTGAAGTTTCTGGAGGGGAAGCCACATGAGGAGTGGCTGAGGTCACTTTATCTCTTCAGACTGGAGAAGAGGAGACTGAGGGGTGACTCACTGCGGTCTTCAACATCTTCATCAGGGGAATAGAAGCGGCAGGTACCGATCTCGTCACTCTGCACTCTAACAAGGCTAGAGGAAATGGCATGAAGTTGAGTCAGGGGTGGGTATCAGGAAAAGGTTTTTCATCCAGAGGGTGAATGAGCACTGGAACAGATTCCCCAGGGAAGTGGTTACAGCACCACACCTGTCTGAGTTCAAGAATTGTTTGGACTATGCTCTGAGGTACATGGTGTGACTCTTGGGGTGTCCTGTGCAGGGTCAGGAGTTGACTTTCCTGATGAATCTCGATGAATTCCTTGTAATTCAGCATATTCTGTGAGTCTGATTCTATGAAAAATTTTATGCAGCTTTAGAAAATATTTTCCTAGTGGATTCTTAGAATTCAAATTTGGTTGAGGATGTCATGGAAAAGTACTTGCAACATAACTTGTAGCACAAATTACAGGGTCAGTTACACTATTTTTTTGGTATATTAATAGATATCTACAATCACTTGTAGCCAGAAATAATCAATTAGCCTGAGCAGCAGAAATCAGTATTGTTTAGCAGTGTGACACCTTTCTGAAAATATACTTCTCTATTTACTTAGACACTCTAAGACAGTACAAGAGAAATTCTGCAATTTAATACTCCTACTCTAACTTTTTCAGTAGGCAAAATGCTGCTATAAGGATGTTGTTATGAAAATTCTTCTAGGTCTGGCAGTCCAAGAGACGAATGCAAGACTGTGCTTTACCAAGAAGTTAGGACAGGACAGGGCCTTCTCATCTCAGAGTTGATAGGGCATCAAAGGAAATATTTGGGGCAGAGACTTGCCTAGAAAATGTGCCTCCTAGAGCCACCCAGGATCATAAAACTCAAAAAAGTAGCATAAAACTGTGTACATTTTATTACATATATTACATGGAATTCTCTTGTTCACAACTTCTATGCAAAGTGATTATAGTTCTAGTTTATCTTTTAATTTGTTTCCTCTCTCCCTTAGAAAAATAGCAAGTATGTTTTGCCCTTGTCTTGTTCTAAGAGATTGTTAAGTAACTTGATTATCTGAATGTTGACTTTACAAATCAATCTTGTGTTCTATGAGTGTTTTTGATGAGCAACAATGAGAGTATTTTTGGGAACCAACTGAAGCATTCTTGTTCCAAAAAAACCTTCTGAACAGGCATGGCTTCAAACACTAACGAATCACCAAGTTTAGCAGAACTTGCATATAGATTCTAGTGTGGATTAGCAGGTATGCCACTGATTTTACCATAGTCATTTTTACAGTGAAGGGTGTTACCAGACATTACTTTCACAAGCACATGGTATCTTGAACAGCTGTTGAAAGCACACTTTATTTTTCTGTATGCAGAAAAGAAAATATAAGAAGATATTGTATGGGTTTCATGTAGTGGAGAGAAAGAAACAAAGAAGACCTTAGCTAACAGGTACATGAGCAGTTGACCGTGTCAGTGATCAGAAAAGAAAACATACAAATGATTATATCACCAAGCAGACATCATGAAAGCCAGTGCCTCCTTCACATAAAGTTGCACATGTAAATTCAACGTCAGAGAGAAGAAGTCTCCTGCACTAGTCATACAATTGTATTATTCTCCACATACAATCATATTATTCACCATATATAAAAATTGAATACTTGTTCCTCTGAAATTTGCTACCCCTTATAATGCATAGATTCTAAGTTTACTATGTAACATAAACTACCTCAGAATATTATTCAGTGAAAAGAACTGAAAATACTCAATATCTAATGCATTTGTACCTACTGATAGAAAGGTTAATACAAGTCTGCCTCTCTATTCCATCAGCTACTACTTACTTCTTGTTACCATGACAATTCAGCAACTTAATATCCTCAGCAAAACCTCCTGCAGGAAATAAATACATTCCATGGGCTAGTTAAAAAAATGAACAATTCATCCTGCATATGAGACAGTCACAGTTTAAAACTAGAAGCAGACTGATGAATGAACAAAATACCAAGTTGAAGTAGATTAGCTTTATGTGAACTCCTTTCTATCTTTTTGTGAATGTGCTTTTGAATCTCTAAACTTCCAGCTCTTCCAAAACCACAATTAACACTGTCTCTTCACAGTTTAGGACACAAGTACCTGACAATTAATCTGTTCCAGCACCACCTAGATTACATAAATCTTCAGAATAAGAAATGAGTGAGATTTGAATCACAGTCTTAAACTGAAAGGAATAACTAATATGTAATTTAAAAGATTCATATTTACAAGACAGACATTCCTTAAGGAATTTGGTTTATTACCGAAATTGTTGGAAGAAATCTCGTATGCCACAGGATGGAGTTGAATATGCATATAATGGTGCTGCTCACACAGGGAATTGAATAAGTTGAAGAGCTTAAAAGCATATGGAAAAATCCATAATGAATTCTAAAAGTTGTCAGTAAGAATAATATATAGAAAACACAAAAAATGTCTGTGCAGTTCACAGCTCATTCAGTTCCACTTCACTAACTGTTTCATTCCAAATGCAATACAGATCACCATGCTAAAATTTTGCATTCAGAAAATTCCTCTGCCTCTAATAAGTCTTCTAGCAGGTCACTCGTATTTAGAGGTTCCAGGCCAGATTTCCATTTGGAAATACCAGAAAATGTCAATGGAAGTTTAAATGAGTGTCTGCAAGGTAAGTGAAGCCCTTAAGCAGATAAAGATTAAGGTCAGGTTGGATGAGGCTTTGAGCAGCCTGGTCTAATGGAAAGTGTCCCTGCCTATTGAAGGGATTTGGAACTAGATCATCTAATTTAAGGTCCCTTCCAACCAAAATCAATCTATGATTCTATGACTAACTACCAGCAAGAAGGAAGAAAGCTGCCAGTTAGACTAACATCTCCAGAGAAAGATATGAAGAGGCATGTCCTGCTGAGTGTGCATGATGAAAAGCCTGAGCATGAATTGAGGACTAGAATACCTGCCTGGATATGTGCCTCTTTTTTATAGTACTTCAAAGACTTTAGTTTGGCCATAATTGCCACTTTAATTCACCAGTGAAGATAGAAAATGCAATGTACCAACTTGGACAGGCTCACAAATGTTCCAGCAACAGGTGCTGCTGCTGCAGGGTGATACTAGATTTTATTCTAGAGGAAGGTGAGTAGAACTTCTGTACCACAGTTCTCAGTCAGAGGCATAGAATTTTCTTCCTCTAGCCCTGCTACCTGTGAAAGGGGGACCACATATTTGGGACAGAGAAGGTGGAGTATTTCCTGTGTAACTGCAGAAGTACAACAATAGAATTTGCTGAATTAGTGTAGTGATAAAAAATCTGACTGTAGAAATAGCTTTAAAGAGTAAATACTAAAAGGGAAAAGGCTGTTCAAGTGAAATGTAGGCCTGTGATAAGTATTTTGTTTCAGCCCATGAAATATACTCATGTTGGCACTATGCAAACTAGAATTTTTGCTTTGGAAAGTCTTTTCAGGTTTGACCATAAACCCCTGCAGTGCATTTAAACAGTATAATTTTATGATAGCAGTGAAGAAAGAAAGTTCTTTTAACTATAAAATTGCCACTGATAGAAGGAATATATAATCAATATCCCCTAAGGTTGTCTCTACTAAGATGGAATAGAGTTGAGTTTCAGACCTATTTTATAGATCATAATGATTTTCCATCCCACTTACTCTATTACTCAAAAACATTGTCTTACTGTTTTCTTTTTCATGGGTGTTTCTGAACAATTGTTGTTCCTTCCAAGAATGTAAATTATCTGGGGAACACAGTGAGTGTAGCTCACTATAATAGTTTCTTTCTAATCCTGTGACATTTCATGTGGGCTGAAGTCCTTGGAAGATACATAGATCTGCCTGTTACAGACTGCTCTCTCTTCCAGAATTTGATTTCCACCTGCTCTGTTAAAAAGCACTCTTAATGGAAAACACAATTGTCATTCAGTCTTTTTATTTTCCAGTGACATAGTTTCCATTTCAAACTATACCTGTTGCTTGGTCACCTCTCAATTGGCTTAGCAAATTTTGTTGCGGCCTTGCCAACTGACACCAGAGCTATGAAACTTGTTCAGATTAAACACATGCCTGCAAATAACATCTATGTTGGGTTTAGCTGATGGATTTTAAATATGTGAATCCTAACAATCCTCTGCAATTGCTGTTAGTAATTTTATGAGTTGAAAATGTGCTTTTGAATAACTGTGAACTTCCAGATCTTCTGAAACAACCATTAGCACTGCCTCTTCACAGTCTAGGACACAAGTATCTGACCATTAAGCTGCTCCAGCACCATTTAGATTACATAAATCACAGAATCACAGAATATGCCAAGTTGGAAGGGATGCACAGAATAAGAAATGGATGAGATTTAAATCACAGTCTGAGACTAAAAGGAGTAGCTAGTATTTCTCCTAAAAGATTTCCAATTCCAAGAAAAATAGACATTACTTAAGGAATTTGTAGAACCACAGATTTGTTTCTGAAAGTGCTGGAAGAAACCTTGTGTGCCATAGGATGAAGCTGAATACACGTATAAAGGTGCTGCTCACACAAGGAATTGAATATGTTGAAGAGAATGAAAACATATGGAAAAAACACACAATGCACTCCAAATGTGGTCAATAAGGATAAGAGGTAGAAAAAAAAATCTATGCAGTTTGTCGTTCATTCAGTTTCCTTGCAGTCACTGTTTCACTCCAAGTGTAATACAGACAGGCATGCTAAAATTGCACATACAGCTGATATACTTTAAAGATGTGAGCCCTAACTAAAAAAAAAATAAAATAAAATCATAGAGCTTGATATTTAAAGTCTGATTATGACTTTAACAGAAATTTCAGTAGAGTTTTTGGGTTTACAGGGTGTTTATACCCCTTTCTGGATTTCAGACATTGTAGGAGTGCACTGAAGAACATAACTAGTAATTTGAATTAATTTATTTCTTGAAGTTTGTCAACAAGACTGATTAGCAACAGCAATTATTCATCAATTCCTTGTTTCTTCAGCCAGCAGGTGAAAAAAAAAATATTGCCTTGGGACTGAAGTCTATCAGTCTTCTTAGTATAATCTGGTTAATAATTCTTTCTGATAAGTCAGGAGATTTCATATCATTACAGCAAAAAGGACTCACCTAACAGTTTGTATTTTGACTACCTAAACTGTGTGTTTTCTTCTGAAATGGTAATTCTTAGTAGCAGCACTGAATAACTCTGAGCTTATCTCCATGGGTACACTGACTTAGTGACCAAGGGGAGAGACTTGCACTCAAGTGCGTGGGTTATCCTGATGTTTCCAGTCACATAATGGTAATTTTTGACATGACAGAGACTGAGAGACAAAAACAGATCTTGTAAGACTTAAGTCCAGAATAAGTACTGAATCACAATAATCCACATTTATTTTTCCTTGGGGTATCAACTGTATGTCATGTTCTAGGCAGTGCTAGGCCATGACTTTTCCAGTTCTCATAATGAAATATAGGGAGGTATGTTACAGTGTTAGGGAGATCGTTATATTGATACTTTCATTTTGAGCATGTTTGATACATGCTCAAAATACATACAGTCATAATTTTAGTTTAGAAAGCAAAGAGAAACAATATACACAGTATATTCTGTAAACAGTAATTCAGGTACTAAAAGAAGTTAGAGACTATATATTTGTACAGTCCAAGAGACTATATATTTTACAGTCCAAGTGACTGGACCTTGTGACTTTTCTAGTCTTCTGCATGATTACAGGAGAACAGAACAGTGGGAAAACACAGGTTCTGACCCACTTCTCCATCTAGCACACCAAAGCTGAAATGAGTGTCATATTCATCTGTAACCTGCCTGGACAAAGACCCCCTCAGTTTCCATAATGACTAAAAGAACTGGACAAGGAGGAAATGGGGAAAACCATCATGCTTTACTTGAATTATTGATGCTTAAATTAAATTTAGAACAAAAGTGAAGAGTAAAAAAAAATGTCTGGGGAAAGAAAAAGCTTACTATAAAATTCCCAAGCTAAAAAGACAGTAGAATGTACATTCCATTGTGCCAGTACACTTTGATTAGTCATATCGTTGTGACTCCATGGTGAGCTTTTTTTTTTCAAACCACACAAAAAAAATGGATTCAGCTCATCTTCTTAGTGGATAATGGGCTTTCATTTGGAAAAGAGCAGTCAGAGAGACAGCTCAACTGCAAGGAAGATGATGAAAACATTTTTGACAGTCTTTGATTAAACTATTTTATGTAAATTGATTTATTAAGCAGAAATCACAACTTGGAGAATCTCAACATGTTTTATATAATGATGCTCAATTACTGTTGTATTGAGTAATATCTCATTTCAAGAATTTAGACTAGCAAACTTCTGTGTTGTGACAGAAATGGGTTTCCCAAGACTTCAATAGATTTACCTGATACAAGGATTTTATTTTGGTGATTTGGTTTTGTTAGGAGTTTTTTAAAAGAAATTATGAGAATTGGTTGCCTCCATCTAGGCTGTGGTAGATTTTGATAGTTGTAATAGGAATACTTATTACATCTTATATTTCAAAAATGGCCATCTAATAAAAAAATATATCCTTGTGCTATGCAAAAAAAAGAAGTTGAATGAGAATCTTTTAGCACATCCACATAAACCATCCTTCGTTATGGTAAGAATCTTTACATGTTCCGCTTATTGTGTGCATGAGTTCTCTGCTATGCCATTCAGTAATTCAATGGTCCTAATATTTTCTGCCAGCATAATTCTGTATCCCAGGTATTTCAAAAAGCCAGGCCTGTGGCAACTGACTGTTCAAGAGACATGGCTCCTCCACAACCAACTCTGTGCATTGTGCAGCTAACAGAATATTCCTATCACCTAGGTGGGTGCCAGATGTTCAGAAGAAACTGTGGAGAAATACCACAATTCAACTGCTGTGGTAAAACCAGAGTTAAAAAAAAACAACTTTTGTGATACTTGCAGAATTTAACTAGAGCAATCCTTGAATCAGAAATTAAGAAATTCCTTAAAGTCTACATATGAATACAAGGACTGAGTAGTGATAGCAAAGAAGGGATTTGGGTGATTTTCCTAGTATGAATAAAAGTGGTTCATGCAGGAAAAGAAGGAATGTATAAGCTAGGAAATAATTCTTTTCAATTTCCTCAATATGAAGAACCCACTGCTCTGTAAGCTGCCCTTACATTCCCATGGCACATACTGTCTTGCAGAGAAATTAATCAACCTATGCAGAATTTCAGAACTTTAAAATAGTGTTCTTAGCTGTCTAGCTCTACACTTGTCTTCAGACTACTCCTATCCCTTCACCAAACTGAGAGCAATCCACTTTTCTGCTACACAGTGATCTTTGACTGGTATTGACACTCAGCTATTCCCACCTCAGACTGGCCATACCTACAAGGCAGCACTGAGTCTTCCATATCATCTGTCTCTTATTTTCTTAAAGATGTTCCATTTCTACAGCTGTTGAAAATCACGAGTTAGAAGTTGGCCAGATTCAAAACACATTCATGTCAGCCTAAATTTAAGCCAGAATCACTAACAGAATTTCAGAGCAGCTGCAACTTCCCACCTACACAGTCATAAATCAAAACAAGAACATGACCCAGGCACATCTAAACTTCAGATATTTTGGAAATGAAAGGAAACTTAGCCCAGATTTTGAGATTCCCCTTTCTTTCACATAAATGTAGGCATGTGCTGACATATAGCATAGACATATTTCTGGAGAACCAGAGTCACTTCTTCTTTCTAAATATATTGAAGATACTCCATTTGTTTTACATCCTGCCTTGTAAAGTCATAGCAAACTGAAAAACAAACCCATTATTAGCTGTCCCTCGTCTATTACCATTTTGACTTCAACAAGTTGAAATGAATCCTCACTAAACCCTCTGGACAGGTGAGACCATCAGCATTATGACACTACACTGATGACTCCACTCGTTCAAAGCAGGTCCTGATGAATGAGAATACTTTCATCCTTCCGGGTCCAATATCTGATAATCAATCAGCTTCACTGTTGATTTGCTAATCAGAAGAAATTATGCTAAAGGTAATGTACGTTTAAAGCGGTATTTCTCTCACATGCTTTGGAGATGTTCTTTTGATTAACATGTTACCTTTATCCACTTTCACTGTCTATAGAACAGCCAAACAAACTGAGAATTGGTGTTTTAACTCTACCCATAAGCAACAGCATGTCGAGCGATAGATGTCTGAGTTAAGCTCCTTTGCAACAGGTTTCAAAGACGAAAGCATTGCATCTCAGTTGGCAAACTGTATTCCTTTTGTCTTGTGAGACTGCACTATTGAAAATCAAAATAAAGCAACAAAAATAAACAAATAAAAAAACCGCTGAACCAGCTGACAAGACAGAAAAAAACCTGATAAAACAGACAAGACTGAGAAAAATAAAACAGTGGCAAAATGGAGGCTTCAACATTTTAACAACTTCTTGTGAATTACCTAGATAGTACTTTTGCTTGCTACTGAACTACAGAAGGAGCATTCCATGTTTTAGTGTGGCTTATCTCTTAACTGTTCAGACCTGTGCAAGCTCTTGCACACCATTTTCATGTCCTGCAAAACCAACAAATGTATAACTCAGAATTAGAACAAGATGAGGAAATATCCTAGATCTTACAAAAACAAAAGGAAAAAAAAATCATAACAGTATGTCACTTTCAACATACAGAAGAAGGTAAATATAAGCCAAAACATTACATACATAAGGGAAGTTATTGTTCTGGAGGAATGGAATCAGCAATTCTGATAGCCATTCCCAAATGCTTTAACTGTTCAGGAATGTGCATAGCCAAATGTAAGCTATTTCAAGTCGATGTGTTCTACATTATGACTAACCATGGTAAATTACAGTTGGAGTTCCTCATCTGTGTCACCAAGCATGTGCACCAGATGACATACATAGATCAAGGCTAACACCTAATGAGAAGCATGAGTGTAAAACAAGAAAAAAANNNNGCCTAATGAGAATAATGAGTGTAAAACAAAAAAAAAAAAAAAAAGAAAAAAAAGAAAGGAAAGAAAAGGAAACAGACATCTATTTCATTGGAAGCAGAAGAAAAATAAGTCATATTTTGGATACAGTCTTTGACAGTGTCTTTATACATTAGGTTGAAAATTACTATTGAACAAATAATGAAATGTCCCAGATGTCTTCTGCTATTTCCACTGACTACTTTTTAGGTAATCATTCTTAATCTCTGCATATTCTAAATCAACTGGCTGGATTTTCCAGCCATAATAAGAAGCAAAATAGATATTTCACGCGCAGTTTTTCCTAGCATACTGTAGTCTTATTTGTTCTTATTCACTCTTTCTTTCAGAACCACAGTTATGGGCCTTATGTCACACTGGGATGTAAATTGTGAACTACTGAAGCATGATCTTTCAATTTTTGCCAGAACTGTCCCTGTTCTCTGGCCTTTCTTTTTTTTTTTTCAATTATTTCAAAATAGACTGTGTAAAATATTTTTAAATCTAGGAGGATGGAAGGCTAGTATGTCAGATATTTGTTACTTGAGATATTTTGTTAAATAAAAACCCTAAAAAAGAGCTACCTAAGAAAAGATCTAATTTTCTAGTCACAGCCCTAAACCAAAGTCCTCTTCCTGACTTCTTTACTGGTAGGTACCAGATTCTTACATGATTTCTAAGCAATGGCATACTTATCTGAAAATACTTCACATCTACATTGTCAAATGTAAAGCTGCTTTCTGATGTACTGGTCTCAGGCACAGGCATGAAGAAGAGCAGGCCAACAATTCAGAGAAAAGAAGCTCTTTACATTTAACCCGCTCACTGCCTCAGCTATTCATCAAGCCTAATAAAACCAAATGGAAAATATTTTCATGCTGTTCAATACTAGTGCCTAGTAGAGAATACTGGTACTCATTTAAAGGATATTTCATGCAATATTGTTTTATAGAATATGCCACCTTTTTTTTTTTTTCCCTTGGGGGCTCTGGGAAAAAAACTGTCATTGTTTTAGATTTAATAATTGTTTTGTTGGTTTTTTTTTTTTTAAAGCAGTCTTTTTACAAATACCTTTTTGAGAGAGGAAACTGAATTAATAGCATTATGCATTTTCTGGTATAATGCAAAAGTCATTAAAGGAAAATATCCTAAATTCAGTGGCAAAATGAAGCATACAACTATAATGACTGTCATCATATCATTACATTTTTGGATAATACTTATTAGGTTCAGCCTATGTGTTTGAATATACAAAACAAGCTCAAAGTAAATAGTAGGGAAGGAAAAAACTTTGAACCTGAATATATCTTTTAGAAAATTAGGTTTTTTAATCTATTCAGTCTATCTTTGAAGAAGTGCTCCTCTTTACATTTATTACATTAATTGCTGTAATTAATTACATTAATTTTCACCCTATGGATTCAAGTAAAACACAAACACATGCAAATCCAAAATTTACAACCTGTTAAAAGGCTGAGAAAATGCAGTGGATGTAGGGAATGCATGCTCACTGCTCAGTGTGACCATGAATTCTTAGTGTTATTTACTGGTGACGTGTGCATCTCCCAGCTTCTAGGAATAGATGCATTCTAGCATGAAAAACAGAATCATAGTAGGTTACTGAGTGAATTAGATGGAAATCTATTAAACTCATTGTGTATACAAAAGTGGTTATCAATTTGGAAAAATGTCACTATTCCCTCTATCACAACAGCTGAGTATATGGGGAGCTCTTCCAGATTAACTGAACATCTGAAGACACATCTGTCACTGATGGAAACACAATCTAACAGCTGTGCTGTTCATGTTTAGGGAAAATGGCAATGATCAAAAGCTATTTCTTGCCTCCAGTGACTGCCACAGGACATTGCTAAGGAATAGGGGAACTATATATGATATATTTAGCCCTAATATCTTTCTAAGTGATTTTCAGTGCCAAGTGAAACTTCTTGCTATTTACTACCAGCAAATAGATGCCTGTTGTACGACCTTATCAAACTTCTCTTGGAATCTAAGAAGACGTCTAGCACCTACAATGTTCTTTGTCAACAGCTTTCCCAGATCTATCTCAAATTATGGAAAGACATTTGCCTTTTTGTTTGTTATGAAAATTTCTCACATTGGTTTTATCTCATGCCTCCTAGTGCTTGGATTGGAGCCCCATTGTCTTGTGCCAATACTAGTTTATCAACACCTATCATATTTACTTACCTCCCTTCTAAATTGATCAGTTCTACTTTGTTGAGCTGTTCTTCATTCTGTATCTGTGGTAGTTCTTGCTGCCTTTCTCTGAACTTTTTTAATACCCTTCTGCAGATGAGAGAATCAGAATTTCACATTTTTCAGGCTGTGGGTGAATTATACTACCCATAAGCACAATTCAAAAATGAGCAAGAAGGAATACAGAAAACATCACAGTGTCACTGCATTTTAAATGCTAGATTCTTGTTTTCTGGACTGATAACAGTAATTAAAATCTTACTATCAATTTATTTATGAGATTATATTTTTTTTTGTGTGTATCACTTTGAGACAATCTACAGTGAAATTCGCATGCTATTTATCCTGGTATCATGTATTCTCTGAAGCCCTCTTTAAACCTGGTCCTCTTTTTTGCTACTCCAGATAATTTCGTATCATTAATGCATTCAGCTACCTCTTATTGTGCAAATATTTTTAAGTTGTTTATAAATATGAGGAGCAGCACAGATCCCATATTTGCCATTCTTCCCTTCCTTGCTAGAACTGGCTGCTCCTTCATTTTGTGAATTTCCTGATTCATAAGAAACCAGGGCCTTACCTCCTGGCTTATACTACTTAGATTACTGCTAAGCAACTGGTTTTTATCCATTTGCTTTTAATCCCTTCAGAGAACCCTAAAGGGTTTATAAAGGGGGACTTTATAGCCATCCTGTTGACTCCTTCCCATTGGGGAAGAGATAATATTCATCCATGTGTCTGTTATGTTAATTTTGATCTCTGTTATTTCGCACTTTAATTCTTACCAGAAACTTCTTAATTTCAAAAACCAACTAGATTTTATTTTCAGGACTACAATTCTTCTGATTCTGATGGGGAGGTTTGTGGAGGAAGGAAGTTATCTGGAAGCAAGAGGAAAGATGAGAATTAGTGATAAAAAGCTATGTAGGCTGAAAGCTCTTTTTGAGAAACACTGATCTTTTTTTCCAAAATACTAGTTAGTCTCATTACAATCAGAAACAATTTTGGAACCACCAAATAATGAAAAAATTGATTGAATGTGGAAAAAATCAGGAAGTTTTAATTCTTCTTGCATTGAAAATATATCAGGTGCTATTTTTTTATCTGTCAATCTGACAATTGCAGAATGACCTCATTGACTGAATAAACAAATAATAAGCCAAGCCTTATGATTTAAAATTCTTTGTGAAAGCTCTCATGTTTTGGTACAGATTTGTTTTGGACTCTGTTTTGCTGTGGTATGACAATTTATGTTTTCTTGCTGCATGGCTTCAGTCCTGCTAAAATGCAGAAGACCCTGGTCATCTAGTGGGACTAAATGGAAGACAGCAAAGATACTCCTAGAAGAATGAAGGCCAGGATAAAACAGCCAGGATATTGTCTATATGTGAAGTGTGGTTCAAGTAAATAAAGCTTCTGAACTGAAGGGCAAGAGAAAAAACAAAACAAACCAAAACAAAAAACAAAAACAAAAACAAACAAACAAACAAACAAAAAAACCAAACCAAACCAAAAAAAAACCAACAAACCAACAAATCAACAAAACTTTTCTCTACTGAGATCTTTTACTCAGGATAAGACAGGATTCTTCTCATTTTGTCACAGTGATTTCTTTTGCAACTTGAAACTAAAATTTGCAGAACGTTTGAATGTAGTTTTTAATTTCATTGCCCCTAGAAGCATGTTGGGAAAGAGCTCTTCTTAACTTGTCAAGTGCAAGGAATATTAAGTTTGTTAACAGTATAATAACACAGGACATGAGCTGTTTATTTTTGTCAGTATAATGGTAATGTTAATAGATGTGTAGTGAGTGACTCATGACACTAGTCCCAATATGTTCTCTCTGTAAATCTACAGGACCTGTTACTGGTTGTGGTGCATTATGGACAGTACCTGGAAGGACATCCAACATCAACATCTGTTAGAAATCTAACGTGTACTAGCAGGTGGTGCAGCCTGAAAGTCCTATTGCAGTGCTGAAGCAGGTTCATAGCAAGACACTTGGGAATTCAAGTATTGTACTGTGCCGGATGTAGAGACCCAGACCTGCAGGCCTCCGATGAAGAACTAATATCTGAGTGCTCTTGAAGAAACAGTACCAGCTGGGAAACATGGATGCTCAGACATGTTTTGTGCTCTGTGACACAGCAGTCAGCATTCTGCTGAGTGTCTGGGAAGTGCCTGATGGACTTATTTCTAGTGAACAGAAGAATAACTTTGTACATTAATGTTGGTCATCCAAGACGTGGCATTTGAACATGTTGCATCAGAGCCTGTTGATTTCGGTGGAGGTATTTATTTTGCCTCGAGTAATTTCATCTCAGCCTGTATGTTTGTTTAGTGGGCATGCAGACTTGGGCTCACATACTTGATAAGTGCATGAATGTGACATAATCTACAATTCAAAGTGAAGAAGAGATGTGTTGTGTGATTGCCTATAATCTGTTTGCTCTGTAAATTCATGTTGCTGCTTCCTCATAAACATTGCTGCAGTTCCATAGTCTTGCAAAATGGATATTTTAATGCTACTTCTTTTCATCATCACTGCAATGATGAGCCTGATTTTTACCAGTAATATAATGAACAGGTATTGATATCTGTTAATTGTTTCCAACATAGTTCAGTAACATTTTTCTTTAACACGAGTAGTTGTTGAAGAAGGAAAAAAAACCTAATAAAAAGTCACAACTGCTTAAGCAACAACCTTCTGTTTAGGGGAGTTTATGTACCTAGAGAGCGATTTTTTTTCCTAATGTATATTGTCTACTTGCCTGTTTGTTTAATCACCTTACTGATACCTTCATATTTTCCTCTTTGGGATGTCTAAGACTGAGGAAGCCTAGCAAGGACTGAGGAGGGGTCTAGCAACCTAACAATAATTGGACCAATAATTTTAAGAGTGAATTTAGAAACTAAATAAGCAATAATTTCCAAAAGAAACCTAAAACCAGTTTTCCCTGTTTTCTCTCTCTGATGATTCCTCAAAAAACACTGAAGGGTAACACATGACCTGTACAATCTATATTAACTGTAAATTTCCAACCATGCAACTTAGTTACTCACTAAAGACATTACACAAATGTGTAGAAATAAATATAGCATGGCTTGTAGAAATAAATATTTATTTAATATCTTTTGACAGACTGAGCGATCTGCAAAACGACATTTTCCCTTCATAATCTAATGCCACTTGCTCACAAGGTTTCCTATTTATTTATGGTGTTCAAGTTTCATAGAAAAAATAGGCAATAAAATTAAGTTACCAATCCTGTTTTAAGGTGCCCAATTTAGTTTTTTCTCAGCAATAAAGGAGCTTCAGAAGTTCTACTTGATGTTCACATTCTGATTGCTCAAGTAGATTTTTTGTAATTGATATAGCCATGTAAGAAATATTTAAGGACTACTACTGAGAAAAATGAAGACAATATTAAACTCCTAAAAAAAACTTTCACTCCTGAATTTTAATTGTTGGAAAACTAAGCAAATTTAACCAGTTTCCAGGTTAAATTTAATAATAGACATCTCTTTGTTTGGTTCCAGTATTGTGATTTCACTTAAATGTGGTTTTCTTAGTCTGGAAAATCACAGTAAGATAAGAAGCTATTAGGTTACCTTGTATATTATAGCGTTAGCAAAAATTCTGTTGCATTATTTCTGTTTTTATTTTATCATCATGGCTTCACTACTTCTTCTTACTTCAAAATTTGCTTTTTAATCCAATTGAGTTTATATTAATGATCCTGTAGTTGAGTTAGTGACTTTTTTCTTGGGTCCCTACATATCAGTACTGCATTTTTAACTGTGCAGTGATACGGTACCAATCCCAATTTTTCTAAGACTTCAACGCTGTGTATTAATCAGAGAGTTCTAGACTTATGGTGTTTGGCTACTCTAATAAATCACAAATATTATTACCTCCTATGCCTGTTATGCCACACTTTCTTGACTACTTTCTATCCCAGCTTTGACCCACTGGTTGACACCAGGGGCAGTATCTCTTAGTGAAGCTTCATCTCAGGCTCTGAGTTGAGAAGAATGACTGGGTGGTGGGGAGAGATGGTTGTTTCCTAAGGCATGAAAAAGCATTTTGAAGGAAAAGAAGCTTACAGACAGAAATAGCAAACAAGAAGTTGGGAGTTTGCAGTTCAAGGATGTGGAGAGTTGTATACTGATACTCAAACCTCAGAGCAAAATAAACTTCCTAGTTGCCAGAAAGGATTGCAAATTTCAATTTCTTAGAATTTTGAGTCCCTGAAACCTAATTATTTAGTCCTTGGTCCCATCAGAATGCCAGTTTTATTTAGAAAGCCTTCTGGAGTTCCCTGCAAACTCCCTGACATGGGAAGACTTGAAAGTCTGAGCATTTTACAGCAGGAAGAGATCAATCAAACAGTATTTTGTTTCTTTTGTATACAAGGACTCCTAGATCATAGGTCTCACTGAGATGGAACCTTTTCTGACTTGCTGTTGGAGTCAGGTCTCACAGGAGAATCAGTAGAAAGGAAAACCTGTCCATAATTATTGCAACCAATCTGTCTTTCAGAGCTGGCAGATACTGTAAATCAACTGATTAGCAGTATCTTGCTTCTGTGACAGGCTGGAACATTCCTGCATAGCTGGAACCATATCTTATCATGTCTTCCATGTAACACTGGTTGCATTCTTGTATTTGGGAGAGACATTGATTGCCCTAGTGGTACTAAGATCATACGTCCAGATCCAGACTGGGATTCAGATGCCTAAACTGACATCTCAACAACAATGCAGAGGTTCAGAGCATAAATCTTCAGAGCCTTCTGTAGCTAGACTCATCTAGTTCTTGAGGCATCTAAATTTCTTGAGCACCTCAGCTTTTGACATCAATGTCCATGTTTCGCTTCTGAGAAAATGAGCCCTGAACAAGATCAGCTGTACTCACAGTTGCCACCGTAGCAACAATACGGGCCAATGTGTTCACAATTCTTACAATAGCAGTAGGATTTTACCAGCCCTTTTAAGCATATCCTCAGGCAAATTGATCGTTTGTCTGCTGAATTTTGTGCTGCCTTTGTCTCCCTTATCCTATCCTTGTCTATCCTTTTGGAACTAGGATTTGTTCCCAGCAGAGTCTGTGATTCGGCCAAAACAAAACAAAACAAAACAAAACAAAACAAAACAAAACAAAACAAAACAAAACAAAACAAAACAAAACAAAACAAAACACACACACACAAAAATAAAAAACAAACCAAACAAAATAAAAGGTATTTTATTCTATCCTGCTCTACTAGATGACTGCATTAAGTGGGACTTCCCTCTGACATGCCTTCATTTTACAGAAAAGAAAGGGAAACTTCCTTCTAAGAGTGGAAGAGACCAAAGACCCTACAATTAGCAACACCCCATTGACTGCTCTAGCTTTTTGCCTGAGCACACTGATTGTGTTGGTGTACTCACCAGGATGAAGGCACAAAAATATTAGACCTAAATTCTGCCCTGTTCATAAGTGTATTCAGTGTGTTCATGTTTTGGTTGCTGGATTCACACCCTTAGGGTATTCAATGTCCTACAGCTTTCCCACGGCCTCCTGTCTAACTCACACCTCACTTCCAATATTCAGAATAATAATTACACCCTGGGGAAAGAGCCTGTATATAACTTGTGGATCAAAGCCACAATGATGGTGAAGACACTAGAGCTCTGTCAGGGTGTGTCAAGGGTGGGCTTCTTGACACAGAAAGAGCAACTCTATTGCCCACAGCAACCCTGGCAGCCTCAGTCTGGGAGAAAGGGCATCCTGATACTGGTACACTTAACAATGGACAAGTTTAAAAAAAAAAAAATCTGAGAAAATGTAGCAGAACCTGGACTTTCAGAACTTTTTTTCATTAAAGCAGAAGTTTTTTGTTGTGTTCTCCTTCTCTCCTTGGCACCAACAAAAAATAGTTAATTTGTTTTCCTCTCAGGCTGATGCTACTGTCCTACATATAATGTATGTCCTGGATTTGGGGTGGAAAATGTTTAACCATTAGAGAGTACTGAACTGACTTTATTTTTCAGAAGATGCTATCAGTTCACTATGAAATGTTTCTTTTCAGCACATATTTATATAAATCAAAATACGAAACTGAACAATTCTCTTATATTTCTATGTGCTCTAAATCTACCACTCCCTCTTGCTTTTATTTTAGCAGGGTTTGAAATGTCCCTTATCTTCTTTTGTTTATGTGTAATCATTTGTTAATAAAGTCTAATCTTTGGAAGCTTACTGCTGCTCTGAAAAGCACCTCTGAGAGTTGATTAAGTTTGGTTGGTTTATTTTATGAAAACCTTGTTAGTTAATGCTTCACTTTTCTTGGGACTCTGGTTTGCCCTTAGATACTTGTATTAAGCTGTTCTGGCATTCTAAAAAAGCAAGGTTGCAATGCCTGTAACACATACCTATAATACAGGGGATTTGGCACTACAGTAAAACACTACTACAAATAGTTGCAACTTCCATCAGCCCTGAAGTTAGTCCAACTTATACTGATTTTAATCTTGGGCACCAGTTTAGGAGCCCAAGAGGTTGTCCCAACAGCATTTAGTCAAACCCTGAATTCCAAATACCAAAATTGCCCTCTGGGTACACTACCTGTTTTTAGGCCCACTTGAGACAGTATCCTTGAAATTTCTGGCTTGACAGAAATTGTGATCTATTTGTGATCTACTGCTTTCAAAGCAATATTCTAAAAGACTTTTATTTCATTCCATTATAGTTATTTTGATTGTTGGAACAGGAAACAAAGGACTTTGTGGGAAGGAAGGCTAAGCAATCATTACAGAGACATCGAATATGCTAAGAATGAATAAAAAAATATGTTTTCTCTCAAGGTTTGTTTCATATTTTAGTCTCTTCAGCTCATCATGTGGGTTTGAAATTACACTTTTTTTTTTTTTTAATAGCAGTTTGTCATGGCTTTTAAGGACTTTAAAAAACATTTTAAGTCTAAATTATGGTTTCTGCACATTAATACTTCTATAAAACATATTCTGTTCCCTCAGTTTTTTTGTCATATTCATCTCATTAGAACACTTCCTAAATAAAATCTGAAGGAATGTAATTAACGTGTGCCACATGTTTGCTTTTTCAATCCCTCTCCCATAGGGAAGAATGAGTGCAGTGGAATATTTTTATTCTCATTATTTAATTAGATACACACAAACTACTCTGAACCTCTATAGGAGAAAGAACAATTAAAAAAAAAAAAAAATCCCTGATACTAGTTTGCAAAGTCCATAAAAGTCTGTTTTACATTATTCAGTTCCCAGCCTGTCCCTGTCTTAAATCTGTTTCCTACACAGGTCAGTTGTGTTGTTCTTGTCAGTTTTAAAGCTGGTGACCACACTTTACCTCGGAAATAGGAATATACCTTTTCCTGTCTACCTCGCTTTGATAAATAGATAATTTCTTTATAATAGATTGAGTCATCTGCAAAGTTCCAAATGTTGCATCTTTCAGAACATAGTCTCCATGAACTGCAAGACTACGAAGAGTCTGGTTTTGTAACATCCAGTCTACCTATATATCTTCAAAAAAGGTACAGCGTAATCCTTCCTTCCTTTAAGTCCCAAGTATTGCGCTAATCAGAAGATTCCTAAATTTAATAAGAAAATTTAAACAAGTTAGCATATGGTGCTTTGGTTACCTGCTTCTTCTGTTTAGAAGGTAAATATTGTAATTTTGTGACGTAAAGAGTTTAACAATTTTTACAGCATTTTTATTGAATCAATTGTACACACCCACATTTACATTTATACAACATTAAAGTGAATAGGAGAGCAGAAACATATTTCACCCTAACTCTAAATGCAGCAGTGTCAGGAAGAGGTTCAAACAGGATCTATTAGAGTGATATTAGCAAGGGTTAGCTAAAGTCTGTAATTTCTTCCCCCAAGTAACCAAACAGCAGACACTTAGATTTAATTTCATTAGGTGGCAAATATCACCTAGTCCAAGTAACATTTTCTCAATGTTTTCATATTGTCATTCTGTTTCCTTTTCATCATTTTCAGGGACTGATCCTTAAGCTAAATATTGAAAAGAAAACAAAAAACATTTTATGAAAGATTGTAACACAGGAAGTTTAAAGAAAGAAATACATCAACTTAAAATAAGAGTTTGAGAATCCACCAGCTAGAATTACTCTATTTCTTCAAACAGCTTTTTCTCTATCTCACTGTTTAGAAACAACCCATGGTGGAAATCAAGGAATTTTCAGAGTGGAGAGATTTTCTTCCACTTTCGCCTGTAGGCAGAAAATGGGTTGAAATTAGGCACATCATTGAAACAGGCTAAGATACTTTCACGCTTCACATCTAAATGGATTATTTGAACCAAGGCAGAGAATTGCAAAATTGTTTCTATGAGAACAGGCTTTATGACGATTGGTTTAGTTGGACCTCCACCTTCCTTAACTTTTTTATCTCATATTGCTTTAATTCATTGCATATTTATTTCTTCAGCACCAGAAGCTGCTTTTTCTTTCTCTGTGTCAGCACTGTTGTCACTGTAATGGTTAGTCTCAATAAATGTAAATATTTTTATTTACAACTAAGACTAAGGGGTTTAGGACTGCAATTTTTTTACCCAGTCTTTCTTCAGAGAAGTAGTTTTCCATCTAAACTGTAGTCTTTTGGTACCAACAACAAGTTAGTATTAAATACGTATAGACTTAAATTTATTGTAGATTAACATCACCACTGGAAGAATTCTAGGCAGTGCAGGAAAAATGATTTTTGAAACCACAACTTTTGATGACTTTTCAATTCACATTTATTTGGTAACTACCTTACTCACCCTGTTTACTCAACTTGCATGGTCATCTGTCTCCCTGCTATGCCGCTTTACTTGATCAAGTTTAGCTTTGCCACTAAAGACTATATATTATTGCAAGTAAGCTATTTCTATTTAATTTCAACTGTGTGTCTTTTTCTAAGCAATTGATTGACAATATGAGATACCAGTAATTAGCCGCTACTTTAACAATTATTCTCTGTTCCTGCCATTTTCTGATTGTCATTTGACTGCTGCTAATTATTTATCATGAATCACTGATAACAATTCTTTCCAAATATCTGTCATTTGCCACTCAACTTTCTACATTTTGCTTTGTGTTTGCATAGAAATTTTTACAATAACTGTTCCAAATCCTTTGCTTTTGTATTCTTCATGGATCCTTATCTGAAAACCCTTTTCTTTACCATCTTAAATGAATATAGAATGGAGGTTCCTTTCTTTGCTATTTGTTTTATAGAAAAATAGGACAAGTAATACAAAGAGTGTTATCTGACATTAAGGGTGGGCTCTTTTAAATGTACAAAATATATGAAGGAAGGTTGCAAAGAAGGTGGATCCAGGCTCTTTTCAGTGGTGCTCAGTGATAGGACCAGAGGAAATGGAGCACATAATATCCCCCTCTTTGGAGATACTCAAAAGCCATCTAGTCTGGACATGATCTTGGGCAACCAGCGCTGGGTGGAACTGCTTGAATAGGGGGTTGGAGGATGTTGGACCAGCAGACATGCAGAGGACCCTTCCAACCTCAAAGATTTTGTGATTGTGTGATCAGCAGATTTTACTTAATCCACCTAAATAAACAGGATGTTTATTAGCAAACTTTCTCCCTTCACTAGAGCTCATGACTTCCCCATGAAAAGCAATGCTCCCCAATCAAATTTAATTCCAGTACCTTCTTCACCTTATGTTTCATTTTCTGTCTGACTTATTTGAAATACTTCAGAAATGTTCATCATCTGAAAATACTGGGTTTCTCTCCCTCTTTGTTGTGTTGTTTTGGGTTTTTTTTGCTTGGTTGAGGTGGGGTTTTTTTGTTTTTGTTTTGTCTTTTGTTTGTTTGGTTTTGTTTTGTTTTGTTTTGTTTTTTAGCAAAAACCTCAGGCAGCTAGAAGTCAAGTGGAACACAGTGAATGTGACAAGATTTATCCACCTTCTTATGCACAGTCAGTATTTCAGATATTAAACTACATTCCCTTTTTACTTGATTCTCTTTCCCCTTTGGCCTATCCAACTTGGTTGGTTGAAGGTATGTGCTTTAAAGGTCTTCTTTCCTGACAATGATATAGTACAGATGGCATTGGGCAGTGTAAAATGTGATATCTAGTGAATTGCAATTTGATAGTTTGAAGGAAAGTGATGTAATTTCTCAGCATTTATAGGCCACCAAGACTACAGGAGGGATGAATGAAATTTAACTACAATGATCAGGGTAGAAAGCAACTTTTGATTTAAACATGCTTTCAGAAGTTTTCCTTTTTGATACCAACTTCCAGTGTCTATACAATAAAAAGGAGGACAGGAACTCCTTTTTTCCTGTATCTGATAGACAAGAATTGTCTTGATAACTTCCACAGAAAGGTCTTACATAAAATACTGTTAGTCAACTTGCTCATTTGTAATGATGCTGCATTATGTTTGACACTTTCAGATGGAGCTTTGTCAGGGGTTAGTTATTAATGGCAGGAAACTGAAGTCACAAGATTATGTTGAGACAGTAACAGAGAGAGGATATAATGGTAAAACCTGAAATAACAGCACAAAATTACTAGTTGTCAGAGAGCTGTAATGTAAAGTGAAGAAACCAATGAGTTTTCACAGTATTACTCAATGTATAACTGTAACATTTAAACAGTGAAATCCTGCTCATTATGTTGCTTGCACACAAAGAGCTCAAGACAGCACTGATATCTATCACAAAATTAAATTATGAAAACATATCAATGTTTCCTCATACTGGTAATGTTTGCAATTTGAAATTGATTTCCCTTATGTTGTACACCCTGCCTGTGATTAATTTCAAATGCTTTCTTTAATTGATGAAATATAATGCCATAAAATAAAATCCTGTGATGCATGGTAACAAAAAAATGGTATGGCATTAGTCATTTTATCTAACATATGTCATATTTTCATTCAAACTTACAAAAATTATGGCCGGGCACCAAAAGAGCAACACTCTATCCCCCAAAGTTAAAAGTCTGACAGATTTTTAAATAAGGAAGAGGCTTTCTGAGCTAGAAAGGGGCAGATAATCCTAGCTGCAGGTGTTATGAGAAGTTATAACAAAGTCACATGCTTTCTGTAATGCACACTGTCCAAGCAGTGCTGAAGGCTGAGCAGAATTTTAGAATGCATTTAGCTGTTGGCATGTTCTCTACACATTAATCCACTTCTGACAGGATTATTTTGAACCCTGAAAATCTCTGAGCAGCTTCAAAAAGTTTTTGTATCTTGTAATAGTCCTTGGTGTCATTTTTTTTCCTCCAATCTGACTCTATCAACAAAGAAAAGCCTGACAGTTAAGGACAGAAGTGTTTGGTCTTGGGCTACTGACAATCCTGGTGTTTGCGAATCCAGTCTGGTTGCAAATGGGTGATTTTCAACAAATGAAGAATGACACTTTCCTTCCACTTGCTCTTTGCTACAGCATGAAGCACTTGTTTTCATTTCTACTTTTATCCTTTAGTCATCAAAATTGTCAGTTCAACATTATCAGTTAATGGAAAAACAATTTTCTGCAATTTAACTCTGAATGGTGTTTTCTTGCTCCTCTAAAGATCACTTGGGCACCAAGATAGCCTGAAAGCATAGCAGTTATGAGTATATGATAGAAAATCTTTCTTGTAAATGTGTAGTAAGTATGAAAATCCTTCTTCCAGGAAATGACTCAGTACAAAAACATCTAGGGATTTTTCTATAACTTTCTCTCCAATAAATTAGATGAAGCTCTGATTGGAATTTCTCACATGATATCTCTGAAAATTAAACAAGGATGACTTCTATGCTTGTGTTCTTAATATGTATCCTTTAACATTCTTTCCTTCACTAAACCACCCTTTCCTTCTTTTAATCAGAAGCAATAACCTTTATGGCCCACGGAACGCCTCTCAAAAAAACTGAATAAACTTCCAAAAATTCTTTCAAAGAAGTGACACCCAGCATATAGAAACATTTAGTACAGTCTTGATTTGCTCTGTGTTTGTTCAATGGACAAAAATAGCACTGCCTGTAGAAAAAGGCAAGAAATTGTAAAAGTTTAATTTCAGATAAAATTTGGAGAAAGACTGCTACATCAACACTGCCATTCAAAGACAAATAGAATCATAATATTCAGTCTCTCTTTTGACAGATGTATTTTTCATGTTTTAGCTGCAATTTTAGGTGTGAATTTGACTGATTGACATTATCTATCTGCAGAAGCAGGAAGAAAATAAATGAACCCTGATGAAATGAGATTTGTAAAGGCCAGGCTCCTTCTGGTTTTGGAATGATTAAACAAGTGCCAAGACTTCTGCTTACCTAGTTCTCCTTCATTTTCATGGCAAGTCTGGTTTCAACAGGTTTGTGAAAATGTCTTCTTTTACCAATGTGATGCAGAAACTGTTGAAACTATAAAGCCCATGAAAGACATAGGTGCCTAAAAAACATACATGAGACTTGCAAGATATTGGGATGTTTTTAGGACAAAATTCCTATAAATGAAAGGACATTGTCCACAGAATCAGATCTTACCTGGTCCCAAGATTCATTATTTTTTGACCAAGTAAGGTAATTTTAAGGTAATTTACAGCTGGTAGAAATGATTTCCAGATCAGAATATACGCAGTTCATGAATGTGAGTTATATGATTGACTTTATGACAAATAGAATCTTCTTTATAAATGAAGAAACATAATTTATAGGCTCTTCTACCAGCTTACTAGGCTGCACAGCAGAGATACCAAAATGTGAGTTTGAGGGTAAAGAGAAAGAGCAACTGTAGGAACAAATCCATTACTCAAGCAGTAAAAGTTTTAAAAAAAAAAATTAATACCAGGGAAGAAACATATACAAGCTCCCTGTTGCTCTCTTGGTATGAACTGCAAGTCTCCATGGCATGCTGTAATTCTTCTGTCTCACTCAGTAGACTCACCAAAAAAAAAAAAAAAAAAAAAAAAAGCACCCTCCGGAATT
>VXAU01001442.1:135891-160234 GCA_013399695.1 Formicarius rufipectus | reverse complement strand
AGTTTTCAGACTACAGAGCCAGAAGCAGTCTCCAAGATGATGTTATCAGTGATAACAATGATAACAATGATAACAGTGATAACAATGGAATCTGCAAAATTACCTTGGCTAATAGTAAACTGAGAGAGGAACCTGCTGATATTCTGTGGAATGATACAAGTGAAGAGCTCTATTAATAAAATTAAAATTAAGATGATAAGAACTGTGTGAATTCACCAATTTTATAAAATATATCTTGGTTGATACTTAGCTATAACTGTGTGTTGTTAGATAGTTTTGATGGAGTGTATTAGTTTTAGAAATATGGATAATTGTGTGTTAAAATAGCTCTTTCTTGTATTTTTGAGATCCCTGCACAGTGGAACACAAAAATGCAAGAATGTGAACATGGATAAAAAGCCTTTTCTGACATTCCTGAATAGAAATGTAACTTTTAGATGAAGAGGAATTATAATAAACTCTCATTTTTGTTTTTGATGAAGTCAGGTTGTCTTCTTAAACAGCTAAGTTTGTAAGCCTTATAATAAGACACTAAAAACCGTGTCAGTGCAAAGTCATCAGTAACATAATATGACCAGATTTCACTACCAACTTTAGCCAAAAGACCATCCATCCATATCAACTGATGTAAGAGTCTTTTCTATGGACATGAAGAGTAACTTTGCCTTCCTTTGGATAAGTGTACACTGAAGTACTGCATTCCTACTGGTGCATAAGCTTCAAAACAATTATTCCAAACTAATCAAGTCTGAGAACACTTACAATCGTGCACACTGAATACACCAGAAATTTGTAAATCACAGTCAGAAATAAAGTTTTGCTTTTAGAATAATTAGTTTTTGCAAAGGGAAGATGATAAAAATCTAATAGGTATATGAGGTTAAAAGACATATAAAAAAGAAGAATGTGGAATGTATCCTTTGAGATACTGATACATGATGACTAGAAATCTCCCTGAAAACTAAGGAAGGAAGGAGAGAAAAGTAACAATTTTTATTTTATTCAGGTTCTTAAAGGCTTCATTTACTGTGTGGTTTGGCTACAGATTTTATAACAACAATTAAAATTCTCTTTTAAAGGTCTTTGTTTTCTGTGAAGATTTATTTTCATGAAGACTATATGACATATCAAAGTGGGGAAAGGGAAAGAAAGGAAAATGGGAAAAGATATAATTTTTGAGACGGACTAGACGTCTGTGTCCGAAGAACAAGAACTTAATGAAAAGAAGAGATAATGAAATACCGAGTGGCACTGTAATGACTGAGAATAGGTAGTTCATGTTAGAAAGTTAATAGTATGATATTGCTTCCCTATGTACGGTTGCAAATTATTAAATTATTAAATTACAATGATGGAGAAAACTTGTGTGCTTCCACTGCATAAGGAGAGATGGGTCATAGTTAATCTGCTGTGTACACGCAAGTTTGTAAAGCTGACCAACTGAGCTGGAAGACATTTAATGAACGCTTTCTGCAAAGGATGAAGAGAGCAGGTAGTGGAAAAATCCCTAAGTCATACAAACTACAGAAGAAGACTTGAAAAGACACCATAGATCCACAAGGAGGATTTTGATAGAAGTAGAAGAGATAAAAAGCCTGATGCGCTTTGGACGAGACATTATTCCAGTGTAACTGCAAAATTAACAAGCTCAAAATGGACAGGGCTTTGTGATTCTGTAGAATTTCGGACTTTGCACCCTTGCAGAGCTCTCAACCTGAAGTAACGCTTCAGAGTTGTACAGAAACAGAAGAAAGGATGTAGAGATGGAGCCTCTAGTTCAAGATGTCCTCTCTTATGTTTCTGTCTTTAAATAAAGAAGGTGTTCAGAAACATTCTGCAAACCTTGCTTTCTGAACATCCTGTTCTCTCCCTGACAATTGATCCAGAGGTACACAATGAATTATGTCCATTATGTCCAGAAGATGAAAAGGTTATAGGAAATAAATTTATTTTGGCCTTTATAGTTTTTATTTTGAAAAAATAAATATTTCATGTTGATTGAATTTGGGATGAAAAAAGATAAGAAGAGGGAACATTGTAAAAAATGCTTTCTTGTCTTCACGTTTTTGTGCTTATAATAAATCAATTGATATTAAAGATAAGAAACTTCTGTTAGCCAAGAATGATGTTCCAAGTGCGTAAAGTGAAAAGCGTGGAAAAGACTCACAGTGATACTAGTTATGAGCAGTAACCCTACACTTATGGAAGATGGTCAGTGACAATTTCTTGAAGGTCTCCAACATGTAGGAAGTCCTTCAGCTTCTCCCTTACTATTACACAGGATAAATGTTTCTGAATTCTTGTAGGAAGGGGAAAAAAAAGGCAAAAAACCAGTACCTGTATTTTATGATTTTATTTGTGCACAAAGAACAAGCAGAGTTAATTGCAAAAATTAAAAAAAATTATAAATCTCTTCTTTATTTTTGTATGAGACAGCAAGTGGCTCCCATTTGCTTCAAAAATTACGGTGCTGTTGGCCAAATGGACTCCAGCTCAATATTGATCAGGATATTATAGCCCATCAAGGAATACATGGGCAATTTGAAAAATGCTCATGTAATTTATGCGATAGAAAGAGAAAGGTAAATGATTGGATGCATAAACAGCCAAAGTAATTGGTATTGCAGATGAAAATTATGAACATTAATATGGATATGATATAGTCACGGAAATTATGAAAAAATTCTTTACAAATAATTTTATTTAGCTAATGTATTCTTATATAAGGATTTATGTGAGAATTAATTAATACATTCAAAAGCACTGTAAAGACATCTGAATGTTCAAAACCAAATATGTTTAGAGGTGTTGTCCAAACAACTGTAATATTCCTCCTCTACTAAAAAATTTTCTGATTCCTGTGCAGTCAGCTGGGGCTTATGTTGTGTTGCTTCTGAGGCTCCTTTCCCAGAGGTGTCCTCCTCAGCCTGGTTGGGGCACTCAGCCTTGATTCCTGTCTGGGCTGCAGGGACTGCTTGGCTCAGGAATGAGGCAACAGTATGTTGGAACACCCAACATTTTGTGTCCTGAGCCCAAAGTTCATTTGGATGTAAATGCAAACTACAGTTGTGTCACTCATTCACACTTCGCTTTCATAATTCCTTATAAGAAGGTAGCACTGGCACTAGAAAGTACTTTGCACCATCTGGGTTCAGCATATCTGCTTACTATTGCAGAAAAAAAAAATCTCTTAATTTCTGTTAAAATCTCATAAGACTTAAGCAAAATCTATAAATATCTATTCCACTTGAACAAAAGTCCCAATCTCATTTATTTCCCTCTAATTTTATTAATTTTCAGCACACTACTAATCCACTGAAGTAGCATGGAAATTTGCATATAAAAATATTGTATTCATTAAGTGCAAGGTAGCTTCTTTTCATTGAGTACACCTCTCTGTATAACCATAAGCTCTTGCCCTGTTCCACAAGTGCAATCTTAAGTGTAAATTATTGGAGATGACTGGAGTATGAACTATTGCTCTCCATCATCTTGAAGAACATGGTTTGACTCTGTGTTTTCACCAAGAGTGCTGTGGAAAATAAATAAATATGTTATTTTTCAGATCACAGATTTTTTATTTCCATGAAAGAGCATAGATGTTCAAGACACATACTTCTCTTGATCTAAAAATGGGTGCTGCTGTTAGTTTCTTTTCATCAATATGACTCAAACAATATAACCAGCTAAGAGCTAGAGAAACAATCCAAGAGGTCCTGGGCTTTGTACCTTCTTCATATATCAGAGAAAAATCAATAGCATTTGGAATTACAAACACAAGCTGTACCTAGAAAAGGACAATCAGCAGAGAACAAAAGCAGGGGGCTGTCTTAGAGCTATAGCAAAGGTTTGCTGGATCTCCTTTAAATTAGCTAAGAGACAGCACTGCTGCTAAGCTCTGCTTTTATGAATGCCCAGTGAGAGCAGACAAGTTGTTTGCATTGCAGTTTATGTACATATATATGCACAAAGAGTTTTAGACCCTTTAAAAGACCTTCTTATGCTATTACTTGAAAATTATAAAGGAAGTTAAGTACTGGCTAAGTAATATCAAGTAAGAGGAGTAATTTTGATTAATAAGGAGGTAGATACCATTAAAACAATATAAGAAATAAATGTTATAGAAGGATTTTAGAGCAATGCAATGAGGTATATAGAAAGAGAGTTAACAATTGACTGAGTTAACAATTTCTGACACACAAAATCTACTCCACAGATAGGCACAGAAGATCAAGCAGGAAGTCAATGCTCTTGGACTAAATTAAATTTCCAATTAATAGGATAAAAGAAGCTACTTCTAGACTAAAGTCTGGCCACCACATCCCAAAAAGGTACTTCAGCATCTCTGGAGGATAAGCATAAGGAGTGCTATGAGCATGGCTATTGCCTCTCCCTGTGTGGTTTGGAGCACGCTGAAGAGTGACTATGACTGAGTTGCAGTAAGGCATAAGGGGTTCAGCTAGTTTAGGTCTGATGTCAATACAGAGAAGTTTAGAGGGAAGCATGGGGATACTCAGGTCATAGGTCCCCCTTAGAACATTAAGGCTACATGGTATTGCTGTCATGTGTCCTCTACCAAGACGGAGACAATTCCCACTTAAGTCTTGCGCGACAGCGAATTACTGCAAGCAGAATTTTGGTGGTTGTGTTCAGCAAAAGATTTATGCCCTAGTGGTCTTCTATAACTTTGTTGTATATAAAAGATAGAGTCAGAAGCAATAATCAAGAGACTTTAAATCTGTATTAACACTTGTCCAGTGAATTAGTGATGGGAGTTGCGCTTTCCAGAATGACTACCCCAGAGTTGGAATCAATAATTTTAAAGCCAAAGTTTCAACCAACTTAATCCAAATTTGGACTAACCTTCAAAGCTGAGTGGAGTTTGGATCACATGGCCTCCAGAGGACTCTTCCAATGTAAACTATTCATTATTCTAAATGTAATTTCTGGGTGGTAAAAGGATTATGTTATTTTAATATATACTTTTTATATCTTTAGTGTCAAGTTTAGTAATTCCTGGCTTGCATAGAAAAGTTTCTATGGTTAACTAAGAACTGGCTGGGGAGCTATCTCAGGCCTTTCCTAAACAGATCACACAGTTCAAGTTTTTAACAGGGACATTTTTTTCCCTCACAGCTGCTATTTACAAGCATTAGAATTAAATCATAACTCACAAAAGAGTTAAAAATAAAACCCGATATTTTAAATAGTGTTATTTTTTTAGTCCCTAGCATATTATAAACTAGGTGCTAGTTTAATAATTGTTTCTCCCTCAAGAAAACAGCTGCATTATAGTCAATATAATAAATTTACCAGTTTTTCAGTTACTCATGATGAGTTCAGAGGGAATAGGAGGGGGGGAAAAAAAAGAATATTTTGGAGAATATCTTTATACTATTACTCAAATAATTCTTTTAGTTTCACCATGCAAATTAAACAGGTACAGAAACTTCCCTTTCTTTCTTATTTTTTAACATCTGATTGTCTTAAAGAAGCAATTCAATTTACCAGTTCACCCTTTAAACCTCAGCATAAAGATGTCTTTTCTCAAATTTTGAGCTTTATTTAAAAAGTATGGACTTTGCTCTCTAATGCAAATGTACACTGATGATCTTCTGATTTTGTGAATTTTAATTAAAGACCTTCTGAATTTCTCCATGTTTCATTCCTAAATGACCACTGAACGAGTTTGTCTGGGTATAAGTCTTATCTGCTCCTTTGCTTTCTCACGCCTAATCAATCACTGCCTGTGTGTAAATGCTGAGAATGGCACATGTATCCATCATTCTGCTAGTGCTTAGCTACATGGGCTCAGAAATACTGGAGGAAGAAAACAAGTGACATCCAAGTAATAAATATTTTATAATCTCTGTCTTTGACAAGTATTAATTACCTGTACAACAGTTTGATCTCTAGTTTATGGCATCTCCAATGTAGGGTCAGATCTTTTTCTCCTTTAGAGTGAAGCAGGGTGAAATTCCACACAACTTTCAACAAGATTAAATGAAATTAAGGCTTGGGGGAGAGGTAGCATGCAAGAAGTCATTATTAATTACAATATTTTACCAATTCAAATCAAAATAGTAATCAGCGCTCTCAACTTTGTATGTTTCTGCTTTGCTATTTGCAAATCAAATGAAAGAAATGGCACACCTCATGAAAAGCCACGAAGAAATCTCTACTCTTCCCATCATATATGCTTCCTTGGCCTGCCACCTTCCACTCAATAAAGCGTATGTGTGTTCGATTTTACAATAAGTTTTCCTGCCTATTATAACTTTTTTTCTACCTCCTTGTAATAAAAAACACATTCATAATCTAGACTGCAGTCTGTTCTTTCAGAAATGTAATTTGCATTATTAAATTACTTTATGAATTTTGCATGGGATAAGTTTACAAGCTTAAATGAGTCATCATGTGTCATGAATTTGCAATCAGAATTGCAGAATATGCCAAGTTGAAAGTGACCCACAAGGATCATCGAGTCCAGCTCCTTGCCCTGCACAGAACCATCCCCAAGAGTCATACCATACCATGTGCCCAAGAGTATAGTCCAAATGATTCTTAAACTCTGTCAGGCTTGGTGTTGTGACCACTGCCCTGGGGAGCCTGTTCAGTGCCCAACCACACTCTGGATGGTTGAACATTTTCCAGAGAAGAACCTTTTTCTGATATCCAACCTAGACCTCCCCTAAAACAACTTCAGGTCATTCGNCCATCCCCAAGAGTCATACCATACCATGTGCCCAAGAGTATAGTCCAAATGATTCTTAAACTCTGTCAGGCTTGGTGTTGTGACCACTGCCCTGGGGAGCCTGTTCAGTGCCCAACCACACTCTGGATGGTTGAACATTTTCCAGAGAAGAACCTTTTTCTGATATCCAACCTAGACCTCCCCTAAAACAACTTCAGGTCATTCGCTCAGGTTCTGTCATTGGTCACCACAGAGAAGAGATCAGTGTCTACCCTTCCTTTTCCCCTATTCTGGTTTAAAGGTAAACTGGCAGGAGAAAAGAACCTGACTCAAGGAAGATTACAAGTCAGAGTTACACTTCACCAAACAGATTACAATAAATACAGGGGAAAATTGGTTTTAATGAACAAAAAACAGGTGTATAACCCTGGGCATGAACAGAATGAAGTTTGTTAACACCTATGCTGAGCAACATGTGGTTCCCCTGAGTGCAAAGTAAAAGCAGAGGAAAGCCAGTTGGTGAGGATGATGGTTACAGTCTTTTTGACAGTAGCAGTCAGAGTCCTGTTGAGGTTCTGGTCCTCCTCTGGATCCCATGAGTGGTACCAGAGGTCCCCAAACCCCAAGATCATATATGCTCAAATTCAGGTGGGAGTACCCGGTACCTCCCCCAGAGTAAGGGTTTCACAGTGGTTGATTTGACTGCGAGTCATGGGATATTTTTGGAATCTTTGATGGTCAAGGACGTTGCATGGCCCATTAATAAGCAATGACTTCTCAGGCTGAGTGTGAAGACACTAATGCCTCCCCAGAGTGGAGTTATCACAGCTAAGCCATGGGTGTGAAAACAGAAACATTCCCATGCCTCTCAGGATTCTCAAACACCCAGCTTGTTGCCTGAGGTGTCAGGTGTGCCCTGGACAGCTGCTGCAAACAATCCATTATTAACAGTTCATCAGAAATGACACAGAGGGTGTAGAATACACAGTTTTGGTCATACCTACATAGTGATAAACTGTAACTAGGACATTCCCTAACAAGGAAGTTGTAGACTGCAATGAGGTCTCCCTTCAGTCTTGTCTTCTCCAGGCTGAAGAGGCTGAGTGACCTCAGTCACTCATCATAAGACTTCCCCTCCCAACACTTCACCATCTTCGTTGCCCTCCTTTGGACACTGTCTAATAGCTTCATATCCTTCTAATACTGTGGTGCCCAAAATTGCCCACAATATTCAAGGTGAGGCCGCCCCAGTGCAGAGCAGGGCAGGACAATCCCCTCCCTCGACTGGCTGGTGATGCTGTGCCCCCCAGGTCAGGGTTGGCCCTCCTGGCTGCCAGGGCACTGCTGTCCAACTTGCCATGGACCAGGACCCCCAGGGCCCTTTCCATGGCACTGCTTTCCAGCACCTCATACCCCAGTCTGTATGAACATCCCACATGCAAAATCCGGCACTTTCCCTTATTGAACTTCCTATGGTTGGTGATTACCCAGTCCTATAATATGTCTAGGTCTCTCTGCAGGGCCTCCTTTCCCTCAATGGAGTCAACAGCTCCTCGCGGTTTTGTGTTGTCTGCAAACTTGCTCAGTATCACTTCCAATCCTGTGTCCAAGTCATGTGTCTTCATACATGACATGACATACATGACATGTTGAAGAGCAGAGGGCCCAAGATGGTGCCCTGGGGCACCCCACTAGTGACAGGTCACCGGTCTGATGTTACCGCATCTGTTACCCTCTGTGGAAGTGGTGCAACAGGGAGTATCTCATTGATGAAATAATTTAATTTCTAATTGCCATACATCCTGTTTAGAGAACTAACATCTGTTTTTGTTGAGTATCATCCTAATTAATTGATTTATTTCTATCTTTCCAAGCATTTGCAGTCTTTTCAGCTCTGGAAAGTCTCCTCATAATGATCCTTTGAGGTCAAGTAGTTTGTAATGTGGAAAACTAATTGCTGCTGGACCTACAATTGCATTTAAGGAACCTCCAGAAATATCACTTCTGATCTTTGGGCTTTTAGGTTTTTGGGGTATTTTTTTTACCCAATNCCAACCACACTCTGGATGGTTGAACATTTTCCAGAGAAGAACCTTTTTCTGATATCCAACCTAGACCTCCCCTAAAACAACTTCAGGTCATTCGCTCAGGTTCTGTCATTGGTCACCACAGAGAAGAGATCAGTGTCTACCCTTCCTTTTCCCCTATTCTGGTTTAAAGGTAAACTGGCAGGAGAAAAGAACCTGACTCAAGGAAGATTACAAGTCAGAGTTACACTTCACTAAACAGATTACAATAAATACAGGGGAAAATTGGTTTTAATGAACAAAAAACAGGTGTATAACCCTGGGCATGAACAGAATGAAGTTTGTTAACACCTATGCTGAGCAACATGTGGTTCCCCTGAGTGCAAAGTAAAAGCAGAGGAAAGCCAGTTGGTGAGGATGATGGTTACAGTCTTTTTGACAGTAGCAGTCAGAGTCCTGTTGAGGTTCTGGTCCTCCTCTGGATCCCATGAGTGGTACCAGAGGTCCCCAAACCCCAAGATCATATATGCTCAAATTCAGGTGGGAGTACCCGGTACCTCCCCCAGAGTAAGGGTTTCACAGTGGTTGATTTGACTGCGAGTCATGGGATATTTTTGGAATCTTTGATGGTCAAGGACGTTGCATGGCCCATTAATAAGCAATGACTTCTCAGGCTGAGTGTGAAGACACTAATGCCTCCCCAGAGTGGAGTTATCACAGCTAAGCCATGGGTGTGAAAACAGAAACATTCCCATGCCTCTCAGGATTCTCAAACACCCAGCTTGTTGCCTTAGGTGTCAGGTGTGCCCTGGATAGCTGCTGCAAACAATCCATTATTAACAGTTCATCAGAAATGACACAGAGGGTGTAGAATACACAGTTTTGGTCATACCTACATAGTGATAAACTGTAACTAGGACATTCCCTAACAAGGAAGTTGTAGACTGCAATGAGGTCTCCCTTCAGTCTTGTCTTCTCCAGGCTGAAGAGGCTGAGTGACCTCAGTCACTCATCATAAGACTTCCCCTCCCAACACTTCACCATCTTCGTTGCCCTCCTTTGGACACTGTCTAATAGCTTCATATCCTTCTAATACTGTGGTGCCCAAAATTGCCCACAATATTCAAGGTGAGGCCGCCCCAGTGCAGAGCAGGGCAGGACAATCCCCTCCCTCGACTGGCTGGTGATGCTGTGCCCCCCAGGTCAGGGTTGGCCCTCCTGGCTGCCAGGGCACTGCTGTCCAACTTGCCATGGACCAGGACCCCCAGGGCCCTTTCCATGGCACTGCTTTCCAGCACCTCATACCCCAGTCTGTATGAACATCCCACATGCAAAATCCGGCACTTTCCCTTATTGAACTTCCTATGGTTGGTGATTACCCAGTCCTATAATATGTCTAGGTCTCTCTGCAGGGCCTCCTTTCCCTCAATGGAGTCAACAGCTCCTCGCGGTTTTGTGTTGTCTGCAAACTTGCTCAGTATCACTTCCAATCCTGTGTCCAAGTCATGTGTCTTCATACATGACATGACATACATGACATGTTGAAGAGCAGAGGGCCCAAGATGGTGCCCTGGGGCACCCCACTAGTGACAGGTCACCGGTCTGATGTTACCGCATCTGTTACCCTCTGTGGAAGTGGTGCAACAGGGAGTATCTCATTGATGAAATAATTTAATTTCTAATTGCCATACATCCTGTTTAGAGAACTAACATCTGTTTTTGTTGAGTATCATCCTAATTAATTGATTTATTTCTATCTTTCCAAGCATTTGCAGTCTTTTCAGCTCTGGAAAGTCTCCTCATAATGATCCTTTGAGGTCAAGTAGTTTGTAATGTGGAAAACTAATTGCTGCTGGACCTACAATTGCATTTAAGGAACCTCCAGAAATATCACTTCTGATCTTTGGGCTTTTAGGTTTTTGGGGTATTTTTTTTACCCAATTTCATATTCTTCTGGTCTTTGAACCTTCAATTTTCTTATGCTTTACTCTGTGAAACAGTAAAAAAGGTCTTGTTAACATTAATAATCCATAGTTGTGTTATTATTGTAACATAAATTATAATTATGAAGTTTTATATCACACTTACTTTTTATTGCTCACTAAGGACATTATCATTTTATCAGAGAAAGGATTTAAATCTCTTTTAAAGTGTTTTACCCTGAGGACCAGACATTTACTAGAGCAACTATTTATTCTGGTGAAGACCCACTCTGTGCATGGGATGTCCTTACAAACTATAGATTGCCCACTTTAAAGAATTTATTTAGAGTGAATTAATCATTTGTATGCTTAGTTCCAGAGACTGACTGCAAAACTGTTTCTTGGATGTTACCTGTGAAATACATCAGTGATCTCATTAGAGCAGTCTCATTGGACAGGCCTTTAGGTTTTTCTAGCAATACGTGACAAAGCATTTGTTTTTTTCAGTGGTTATAATGCAAAACCCCTTTCCCTCCTGTAGTCATATATTCACTGTTTCTTCTCTTCCTTTCCATTTTTTTCCCCCTAATCTAAATCCATCAGCTATTTATTTATGTCATTCAGCTGTGCTACTGCCTATTTGCTAATCATATAGTTCATTAGAGTATCTTCTTGTCACTTTTTCCCCACCTCATATTGTACTCCTTCAGCAACAAACACTATTTGTCCATCCACATTATGCTTTGGTAGAAGTTTTCCCATCAGCCTTCCCAACACATGCTCTTTCCTCCTCAGCATTACCTTATGATTTCTTTGAACACCAAGGATTGCTCAATGTCTTGACATCCTCTCTTTAACTGGACTATAGCAAATATTACTGGTGGTCCTATTCCTTGCTGCATCCTTCTCTCTTTGTTTTTTCGGTCTTTTTTGATTGGTTGGTTTGTTGGTTTTCGAGGAGAGCTTTTTTGTTTGTTTGGATTTGGGATGGGTTTTTTTTGGTTTGGTTTGGTTTTTTAATGGAAACAGCATATGTCTGAATCTTGTGGATGCAGACTGAAAATGCACTGTCTAGAAGAACTGGAATAAATGCTAGCCCTCTTGCTCATTTTAAGTTTTGCTCAGTAGTGGAATAAAATCAACAAAAAGAATATTCTCATAAAATGTAGGAAAGTGTTGTTTTTTGTTTTGGTTTTGTTTGTTTTTCTAATTATTTCCTTAGATCCTCTTCTGATATAACCTGTAATACTTATTTGTTTCCTCAATATGACATGGATTTTTGTTCATGTATTTCTCTTCTCATGTCCTTGCTTTTATCTTTGCCAACATGTAGGATTTATTAGTTTGACTAAAAATAACAAATGCAAGCTTTCAGCTCAGCATGAAATGCTTTCCTCTCCCCTGAGAAAGAGCACAGCTCTCTCAGTCTTTTCCCACAAAATGAATTCCCCTCTGGGACTTCATTCTGGCCAGTGATGTGTAGATTTACAATGTATCATATATGAAATCATCAGCAGCCTGTATTTTGAAGAAAAAAAGTTTCCTTTGGAAGGAGAAAGCTTGGTCCTGTTTCTGTCCCACTGATGGGAGAGGAAGAGGCATGGCAATCTCCTCAACAGCAAGATGGAGACTAATGCACCTCTGACAGCCCTCCCTCATTTCGTGCTGAGTGTGAATACACGGGCACTAGGGTTGGAAATGAGTTGGAAAGCAGAACAGATAAGAGTCAGACCTATAAAAAAACCCCTTCATGTTATCAAATGGGGGAGGCTCAAAGACAGAATTAAGTTTGTTCTCTGATACTTATTATGAAGTGAAAGAAATTAATTGAGCAGAAATGATTGCTCCTCTGACACCTTCAAAAGGCTTAAATCCTTGGAAAACTCATTAAGTGTAACTGTTTTGTAATGTTGTACTTTCCTCACTTCACAAATGAGGACCCAGAGTCCTGTCAGCTTGTATTATACTGAGGGTTTCTTCCTGTATAAATGACAGCAGGGCAGGGGAAGTGAACACGAGAAAAGTACCTACTTAAATCTCACCCTGACGTCAAATCAGGATGCATGTAGATTGGTCAAAGGGGTACAGGAGCTGGAATGACTTTGCATTTCCTGCAGTTTAGGTATAGCCTGAGAGCAAAACCTATAGCTTCAAAGAACCTCTGTCTTACTCGTTGTCTCAAGGCGTCCTTCTCTATCTCAACAATCCTGTAATTCTGTGAAGGTGTACAACCCAACCAGCTGAAAAGTACACAGAATAAAATGGGACTTTTGCTTAAATTCTGTTGCCTGTCAATTGGCTTAAAGAGTCAGTTTCTTGATTTCTTTCTTCATTCTTAGTCATAATTAATGTTTTAATTATTTAAAGAAAAAAAATGAACTAACAGAACAGCTTCAAAAATGGACCATGAGCAACAGACTGCAGCACACTTAAAAGCCTGGTGTTTGTCTCTCAGTATATGAGAGATTTAGGTCAACTTTTTTGCTTTTAATAATGCACAGTGAAGATCTAAGACCAGAATGATACTCTACACATTTATTTATTACATTAAAAGAAAACACACAGCCATCTCAGAAAGTCTTGTTCTGCAGCTGCTCGTTTCTGTAAGTTACATATGTTTTCAACACGCCAGTCGCCACTTGAGAATATCACCTATGCACAGGCAAAAGTTAGTGTTTAAAACTCTGCAAGGGCTTATGAATGTTAGTGATGCCTCAGTGTTGCATTCTGACACAAAGTTCAAGTTCAGTCTGAATGCCATATGCAAACTCATGCAGCAAATCTGCAACAGGGCAAGGAAACTATCCCAGATGTGTCAGATCCTAAGTCAACACACTTCCTAGTTATCCTTCCCATTTGGAAAAAGGAGAGTTTGTCCTCCACAAACCGTGAAAAGGAAAGGGCAAAATGTACTATCTACAAGTAAGTATACTGGGTTTTTTGGTTTTCCT
Source organism: Formicarius rufipectus (assembly GCA_013399695.1). Taxonomy (NCBI): domain Eukaryota; kingdom Metazoa; phylum Chordata; class Aves; order Passeriformes; family Formicariidae; genus Formicarius; species Formicarius rufipectus. The sequence continues at coordinate 146,640 of VXAU01001442.1, read as the reverse complement.
TTGAAACACTTAACTCTGAACAAAATCATATTGTTCTGGGAAGCAGCGGTTTATATTAAAGAATATTTTCTTTCACATTACTCAACCATGACTTTTTTTCCCACTGTGAGTATAAACCAAATTTTCCTGCTTGTCTCATGAGATCTTTGGATGATGACAATAGACTGCTCTGTAAACAGTTGTTTCAGTGCCTTGTGAATTGAAAGAATTTCAAGATACTTTAGTGACAATATCTGCATTCAGAATAAGAAAATCTCATCCATATTCTTAAAGGTAAAACTGAAAGTGAAAAAGAAATTCAGCTCAGAGAATGGAAGCAAATTAGTTTCTGTGGTAGCTGCACTACAGCTGTTGCAGATGAAACACAATTAGAGTCTGAATTAGAATTTTCCATACTCATTCTTTTTTTTCATTAGGATTTATGTTTGCTCTGATGAGTTTTTTTTAAGTAGATGCACATTTATGAAATGAAAATATTCTGTTCAGTTGGTTTTCCTAACTTGTTTAGCTGGTCTGCTGAAGGCTCTCCAGCAACTTTGCTGAAGTAAAAAGAAGGAAAGCAAATATTAACAAAGGATATTTTTTCACCTTTTTTTTTCTTTTTTTTTTTTCCTTAAACAACTTCAATAATTGTCTAATTTACTTTGTCACCTATTTCAGTGTTTTGTTTCCCTGACAGTTTTTACATCTTGAGCCTCTGCTATTTGTGAGTTCTTCTGAGTAGCAGTGGTGGTCTAGTTTTGCTCACCCAATCTTTCATTTAAAAAGAGCAAAGCAGAAACTCTTTCTGGGTTCCTCACACTACCATTGCATCATTATCTACAGAGATTGGTGGAAACAAGAGCTCTCCATTACTTACAACATGGGAAACTTCTATTTCTCCAGTTGTCTTATTGAGTAAAGCTACATCTGCAGCTGCATTCCCCTGAAGAAAACTGGAAATAGCATCTAAAATGAAGAAAACAGACTTGTTTCTTGTTTCTATTCCCACAACATATGCTTCATGCTGTACATAGGATAGAAATAGGAGATCAGGCAGCAAAAGAACTAATTCCTAAGAGAAGTTTTGTACCATTACATCACTGAATGCTGGACAGTCAGCAGCACAGCCCTGAAGTTACTGGCCTTCATTCTTGGCTACCATGTAAATACTGCCTCTGTCACAGTAAAAAGCAGTGGAGGGTGGCTTAGTTACATGTGGAACATTTTGCATGCAAAGATTTTCCTTCCATCTCTGTTCCAATTTACCCCCAAGCCCAGTGTGACTATCAGCAGTGGTGCACAGCTGCCCCACACCACCTTGAGCAACCACAGAAAGGTTCAACTTTACTTTTCAGTAGGCAGTCTGGTGGCATAAGAACATAAGCCCCTCATCTACTCTTAGCTTTGCTTCCTGCTTCTACTATCTCCCTTGATATTGCACACAGGCAGAAGGCACAGATTTAACTAAGGAGCTCTCATCCTCTTCCTGTTCTCTGTATAACCTCTCATCTCCAGGTGCTGCAAAGTCATGTGTTTGAATGCTCATTAGCTTGGATTATCAGTCTCTTTGTCTTGGCAATGACACAGGGTGGAAAGAGTTGAGAAATCAATCTTTACAATGGCTCATATAAAAAAAATCTTTGGAGACTAGTCTTCCTAGGATGCCTGCATACAGCATGTAATATGACAAGCTAAAAGACAGATGAGTGGAGGAACCTCTTGTAGGTGTGCTGAACAGCCCTCTGTGGTACCTGCAAGCTCTTCATAGCTCTACACCTAGGCAGTGAATCTCCAAATTAGTACTCTTACTTTAATGACATGTGATGGACTGAATGTTATTAATGCCTTAAATATCACCAAAATCATGGAAAAACCTTTTATCAAGCTGTAAGGAAGCAACAGTCTGTCTGCAACCACCAAAGTACTCTCACCTCCCAATGCCTCCTGACTGGAATTTGGACTGTGACTGGAAACTTGAGGTAAGACTAGTCATCTCAGGTCTGAGGAGAGGGCAACCTGAGAAGGCTCAGAGAAGAATGTGTCTGTGTTAAGAATCTATCCTGGCTGAGCTCAGTGGGTGGTGGGCGAGAGGGGTTTTGGGTGTGTGATGGGGAAATCTCCCCACACTAAACCAAAGGAGTAACACCCTCTCTGCCCCGACCCCTGCCCACCCCCACTCCTCCATTCCCCCAGGAAGACCACATACACACAGAACAGTCACATGCGAGGTAGCTGAGAAAGGGTCTTAAACCATCAAAGATCCCCAAAGCGCTCCCGCCTGACTCATTCCTGAGGCCTTCTACCAGCAGAGGACTGCACATGGTCCAAGGGAAATAACAAATCCAGAGCCTGTCACAAGCGAATTCAAAGCTTCCCCCCGACCCCCAGGGGAGGCGCCTGGCATCTCCCGAACGTGTATTAATCCACTGGACTCTATGTTCTAGGAGACCACCACCAAGACAACCAGAAGAAAAGGACCCACAGAACGCTACTGGGTTCTATGCAGTGGTGATACATTTTCTATTTTAACCTTTCTCTGTCACTCTCTTTCTTCTCCCCCTCCTACTCCTTCCTTTTTCCTCTTTCATTCTCTTTCTCATTCTTTGTCTCATATTTACCATTAAATAAAACCCATACTGTTGGCTTTCACATCTGGTCTCATTTGCACCTTAATTCAGGCTGAGGTATTTCTAATAATTTTAATAATCAGATCATAACACTACTTAAATATTAAATACCTTGTGTGTTCATTAGGAGTAACACCTCTCACCCATATATTGCCACACCATGGTCTTGTCCTTTTAACTGGCATTGTCAGTCTCTTTCAGTGACATCGAGTAAAGGTCTAGGATATTGCTCTTCTGGCAGGTTTAGGTGATCAGAGCTCAACCTGGAAAGTCCTGCCTTTAAAACAACAAGAAGATTTTAGTTATGCTTTTCTGTTACAAATAAACAGAGGGAGTTTTTTTCTTTAAAATTTATTCATTAGCTGAAGTCCAGCTGTGAAGTGAGTTCTGAGGTAGTCTCTATATTGAGAAAAAGCACTTTAAATCAGACTGAGGCTTCCTGCTTACATAGACAACGCCACGCTCAGCTGGTACACATGGGAAAGTACCCCTAGAGAAGCTAATTAGGGGAGTATCTGTGCATAGATGGCACGGTGCACTGGAGTACTCTCCCAGACAAATCTACAGACTGGATGGTTGAATTCAAATGTCTGCCAAAGTGCCAAAAACCAATTAGTGCTGGATGTCAGCACAAACAACTGTGAAACACTTGTCAGAACTCAATAGGATTTTTCCCACAGAACCTAGCAGCATTAATTCTGCTTATGATGTTAATCATATAAAGTAAAAAGTAAGCCTGGCTGTTCTGAGTCCTTCTGTTAGCCCCCATGTGTGTTACATATGGACAACATCCCAGCAAGAAAGCCTTGGCAGAGCAAAAGGAGTAGTTTTACCCTAGAGCCATTCTAAGAAGTTACCTAGTCTTTTGGAGAAGCAGAAAATGTAAGACAGGATCTTAAACACTACTTTCCCCAAAAGCCACTCAGAAAGGTGAATCACGGTTTTAGTTAATTAACTTCTTTGCCTAGTTTGGAGGAATACTGTAAACGAAAAAGAAGTAAAAACAGTAAGATGCACCAACTAAAGTCCTTTTATCATTAGAAAAGAGACAAAGCATTTGCTATGGACTCCCCTGATACAATAAAAATCACAATTTGGAGATTGATGTGATGTCTGAGAGAGAGAAGTCATCTTCAACTGAGTCAATGAAGTACATTTCATTCAAATTATGACCTGGCCTCTGTTTTGTGGAGTAATGGCATAGTTTGCACTCAGTCAAGAGAAGTCCCTTTCGTGTTAGTCAATTCCTCTCAAATATTAAATATAAAACTCAAATGAAAGAATCATTTAAAAGGCAGATAATTCAAAAGGTGTATTTAAACTTAGTTTGTCAGTTGTCTGAATAAATGCAAAAGTTGGCAAACAATCTACTGTAAGCTCTACTAAAGGCTGTGGTTTGCATTATTTTGCTGTTCAGTAGGAAAGTCTGCTGGTATTTAAACCAAAATGGCATTTTAGGATTCCTTAGATGATTAGAAGAAGCAGATAAATGTAATTGGTGGGTTATCATAGTTTTTCTCTGGCTCTTTTTACTTTGGTGATGGTATTAAGGTGATACTTGAAACAGCAGGTAACATTTCACGAAGCTGCCAGGCAACTCCCTTCCTGGTCTTGTTTGTTTACTTGAAAAAGGCAGAGGAGTGTGCTGAGATAGCAAAAGAGCTGAAGGTAAAATGTAAGAACTATGCTTTGCTTTGTTTGCTTCATTAAAAGATAATCAACCTTTCTCTTTCCATAGTTTCACAAGAGTGAGAACACCTCTCCAGGACCACCCCACACATTTGCATTCTAGATGCTGGTGTGCTTTGTTGGGGTAGATGCTACACAGGCAGTGCTGGCATCTTCTTCAGTTAATGTGCATGAAGGGGGAACATGTGCTTCATGTCAAGAACTCTGGAAAGATGCTTCCAATTTCAGGTCTTTCCTGTATTCACTACTTTTTCTCAGAAATTTTTTTAGTTCAATTAGCTTTTAACGGAACATCAGATTCCGTTTCAAGTTAGTCCAAACATGCAATGCTTTTATAAATAAGTAATTCTGAATTAAATGTTTGAATTTTTGAAAGTTCTTAAAGAAATTTTTTACATAAACTGTGCCCACAGGCATACAAGACAGTTCCTAAAAATTCAGAAGAGGAGTGTATTGTCTATCTTATTTTGAAGGTCTGCTGCATAAACAATCCTTTATAACCAGCTAATCATCAATTGTATATAAATATTCTATATTCTAACAAGTTTTTATAAAAAAAAATTGAGAAGAATTGATTGTATTGATAATAATGGTAACAATAACAAAAATACTAATAACATTTTTATAGTTCTAAACATTTTTTTGAAAGATGGATATATTTTCTCCTAAATATTTCCTTAAATCTTCATTGTATTTGCAAAAATAATCATTATTTATTGAGAGTATTCTTAACTCTCAGGTAAAACTCAAACTGAATATTTCTGTTGTTACAGAAAGACCAATGGGAGAGGGAAAAAGCAAGACCTCTCTATCTCTCTCTTAGGTTTGGATGGCATTGAAAATCTGAGTGCTGGCCCCTTTGAGATTCACTGAAAATAATTTCTTTTTGTTCACTGAGAAAATCGAGTGTCTTTCCACAAGGGTATCTTTCATTTCATTTAACAGTTTTCACATATTCTCAACAGTTTTTCAGTAGTCATACTCACGGTTTATAACTTAAAAGCCTGGTAAAACATTCTTTTTGGAACTTTTCAGTGCTTTCTTTCCAATATGACATAAAATATTTGGACTACTATAGCATATCAGAAATTTTGTAACTGCATTCCAGAGCCTACAGCTGGATCTAGAATTAATAAATAAGGATTTACAGACAGGAAAGACTTCTCCTGAAATGTGCTGGCACTAGAAACATTAGGAGAGGACATATTTTGCACAGGTGTCATTAATTAGCCCGAATAATGTGGTTTGAAAAGCAAGTGAACTAAAAAGTAATGTAGACTGTTTTCTCCCAATATAAGTGATACATATCTATTCCTTCAAATTTACTTAAAACATAGGAGAGTCCTTAGCAATTTGAATTTAGTTGAAATAATTTTTGCAATTACTCTTCTGGTAACAATATTAAGGTTTATAATTTGCAATCTCTCCTAGTTTGCAAAATCTCATAGAGCAGGAATCAGAATTTGGTTCCTTGAGAAACCTCAATTCCTTAGAGTTAATGTTTATGAGTGCATGATCATATGCCGCTTTGTTTGACATTTCAGCTGCACCAGGGAACAGAATAGCTGATGCTTAATTACTGATGAGCTAAATGTCTCTTTTAATTTTGCAGAGTATGGCCCCAAGTCTTATTCACTGCACAGCATTCAAATCCTGCTAGAAGTTAGAAATATTACCTTCTTCGTAGGCTCTTCTATTACAGTTTTTAGTGTTATCACTGAATATTCATACAAAACTCCTGAGAGTTTATTATTCTCACTTTTTAGCTGGAGAGCCAAGGCATGGATCCTTTTAAGGTAAAAAATAACCATTAATTTAATGTTTGAGACTTCAGGAGCCTAACTTTTCAGAATATCAATGTTATAAAACAGCATGTGTTCAAGACCCTACACCTCTGGCTTGCCATTGTGAAGAGTATCAGTGATGGAAACAAATGAAATCTTATCTCCTAGAACAGATGCTTCTCTTGAAAACAAGCTTTTTGCAAGTATGGTTCTATTTCAGTACACACTGAAATTTCATCTTGACAGGAACACTGAATTTTGAGAGTATCAAATGCCTCAATTGAAGCTTGATATTTTATGGTGCTTCAAAACTTTAAAAAGTGGATAGACTTCTTGCATGATAGTAAAAACTCAGAATTAGCTAATTTGTTTAAACAGTGTGAAATCACTTGTTTACTAAAAGCTGACCTGCCAGAAATTATCTAATCTAAAGAATATACAAGAATTTGGAACAAGTCTGTACTTCAAAATCTTCAAATCCATTAAATAATAGAACTTCCTGCAGTCTGACTTGTGACTATTTGGCACTTCTGCAAATAAACAGCATGAGTCAAGCCGTACTGATGCCTAACAGTGGATAAAAAACACAGCCACAGAACACCTGTGAGAAGTTTGGGTGAATGACCTGCCCAGGATCACACTGAGAAATTTTTGGCAGACATACATATAGAAACCAGTCTCTTGGATGGAATTCAACATCTTCAGCCAGGACACCATTATTCATTCTTTTGCCCCAGTTCCTTTTCCACTCTCTACACACTTTTTAGCTTTTGCTACAAATGAAGCAAGAATCCTTCAAAAGATAGGTCTATTTCATCACACACTCCTAATTCATCCCAGAAGTAGAATTTGATGTGCAAAGAGGGACAAGAATCCATGCAAAAAAAGATAAAGTAATCACAAAGCTTAAATTCTTTTCCTATTGCTCATGTACAGGAATGATATCCTCAATGAGCCAAGGAAACATGGTTTCAAAAAGCAAATGGAAAACTCATTAAAAAAAACCAAGGTCTTTAAGATCCATTGTCTAGATCTTAAAGAAAGGAGCAGTTTGGTGGGGATGAGTGCCAACTAAAGTAGGCTCAATCAGCTATAAAAACATAAAATGAAGAATGCTCCATGCTTAAGTCCTTGGGACCTCATTCCAGCTCAGTGCCCACCAGCACTCCTCTGACTTCCCATCCAGACTCCGTATGGCCTAGCCTTTCCCATTTCACCCATGTGTCACAGGCTTGTTCCATATTGCCAGCAGCAGAGACACCAATCAGCCACTGTGCTTTCCACAACACTGGCTTGATATTTTGTCCTTCCTTGAGTGCTCACAGTTCCCTGCATGTTGCCAGGTTTGGTGGGCAAAAAAACAGTATCTCTCTCACCAAAAAGCTGTTGCTCTTCCTAAAGAATATTTCAAGCCCTTACTCCAAAAACTGAAGTGACTGGAATATTACAAGTAAAGCCAATATATTGATTGTTCACAAGGGAAAAAAAAGCCACTAATTTTTTCTCTGTCATCAGTTCCAAATGTCCCAGAGTTGTTTTGTCTGAAGCAGATAATGAATGGACATTTGAACTTACGTGCAACAAAATGTATGAACGCCTGTATTGGAAGATAATTTCAGAGCTATCCACTGCTCCTAACAAAACTTAAAATACCTTTTATTGTCATCTGTGTTTCCACTTTTCAGAGCTTCTTAAAGAGGTATTTCTATAAGAAATTTAACTGGAGTTCATAAGCCATCAGCAAATATGGGTTGCAAACAGTGTGACACTGATGGACATACTGGAGATAGAGCCTGGAAATTAAAGAATGGAATTATTTAACTGCAATTCCCCTTATCTTACTCTCTTCCTCATGGTAGAATGAAAATTGGCATTTCCTACCCCTCTCCTGCTCCTTCATTTCTGCAAACCTTTCCAGAGCTATCAATCTACATGTATGCAGCAGGAATGAAAAGAGGCAATGTTCACATTAGAAAGAATCAGTGGGACCCAACAGAACACTGAAGCCCCTTTACTTGGTCTGTATTGTAAGATGACTAATTCTTGTTCTTAATATCTTGTTGAATAACACAAGTCTGTTTAGTGGGACACTTTTCTTTAATGTAAGTACCATGTCACAGAGAACGTACTTCGATTTCCAATTAATTTATAGACTGGACACTAAGTGAATTTTAATGTATAGTTGCAGTTCAGCAACCATAGTTCAGTTGCTTCAAAGGCAGACATTTCCAAAAATAAATGTAGCTTTTCATATGTCTTGTTTGCAGTTTTATGGTGCAACCCAAGGTTTTCTGAAATAATGGTGGCATGTTATACTTCAGCCCTCTTCTTATCCTTGATGTTTTCCCATGAATTGAATAAATGTTTGCATAAGCAATAAATTTGCTTATTTTTCCCATGCATTTCTGAGTATTTCTTGCTACTCCATATACTTTCTGGATAAAATGGACCATCAATTTAAATGGTTTCTAATCTCTATCAATCATGCACTTTACAGTCAACGTATGATTGTGTTCTTCATATACTGCCATTGGAAGTCTAGTCACTGATTTATGAAACTTTATCCTTCATCTTTTGCTGGAAAAAATGTTAAATAGATGTTTACTATTTCTAAATCCTTGGAAACATCATAACAGTGATAAAAGCAGTATTTTTACTAGCCTTTGTCTCCCATACACACCCCCAAAATAATGAGTGCTTTTCAGTCCCTTAGTACTACAGCAATTTTATCTTTGGGGAAGTATCATTGCCTTTCATTGTGGAGGTTCAGTTGCATCCATTGGTTAATCCATTACTCTTGGAGAACTGAACATATGAATAGGATAACAAATATGTATAGCTATCAAAAATTTGGTTTTGTTATGCAAGCAAAAGAACCTTGTTTCAGATTTATCTCTGGTGCTGTGTAATGATTTAAAAGAGCATATATAGGACTTATGATACTAACTGCATGGCATCACTCATTACCAGAAAAGGTTTTGTACTCACACAAAAGGGAACTGATTCTCTCTTTCTGAAAATTTGCATGCTCAGGTAGATCATAAAAGCTGGCAAAGGTGAAATACTGGAGATTTGCTTTATTGCTAATCTAACATGACCATGTATACTTAATATTTGAAAGGAAGATTCTGTAGTGATGCTTTCATTACCTTAAAATTGCCTCAAGACTGCTGTAATCTTCTAAAAGACAGTGAATGGAGTAGATTGAAATCCCTGTAACCAGTGAAAGTGGAAATTACATCAAGATGTAATTTTAGGAGGAACTCAAATATTATAGGCAAGTTTCATTTGTCTTTATTTCCTAATCTATTAAAATGTATTTTATACTTCTCATATGATTCTTCCCCTCTTTATTCCACCCACCTACAAATACCTCAGGATTGGTAATAGAAAAATATTTCATCATTTGCATGAATATAAGGAAAAGATTTTCCTCTTCAAACAAGCATAGTTTTCTGTGAACTGATTAGTCATTCGTTGCAAAAAACTCACTTTATGAACAGGCCCCAGCTAATGTTGCATGAGGATTGTTCAGTGCTCTGAGATTTAAACTTTAATGGGAGTATTGACTGTCATGCCAAAACCTAGTGAACACAGTAGCAGTTCAAGCACACAGGGATTAGAGAGCATGAAGGAAAACTCCTTTATGTGTTGGCCAAACTTCAAGTTTGATCAGGACATGCATGTATCCCAGAACAGGTGGGAAGTGAGGAAGCAGCAGCTGAGCTCTGTGACTTATTTTGATTCAGTGGGAAAGGCAACAATATATTTCTAAGTTTCTAACTAGCGACTGCTTCCTCCAAACTCAGGAGGAGACAGGAGGTAGCTCTGTGGCTGGCAGGTTGTCTCCAAAGCTGGCCCAGTGTGGTGTGCCTACTGAGATGGCTAATTTATGACTTGTCATTGATTCAGTGCTGTGTCCATTAAATGTCTGCTTAGGAGAAATAAATCAAACATATTCTAGGGAAAATTAATGTAAATATTTCATTGCAGCTTAGTAATATTTCATTGCTTAATCTATTCTTCTATAGTATGTTTGTCTGAGCATTACAGAGCAAAAGTATAGATTCTCTAGCAGTAATTATCTGGGCTAAATTTTTTTTAAGTCCTATTCAGTTCTGGACATTCTCAATCTCATAAACTGACTGAATTGCTTCCCTCAGCTGGCTTCTCCTCAGGGATTTTAGGTCCTTGAAGTAGTTATAAAACAAAGTTATTTTACAGGGGGAAAGGTCAAGAAACAGAGAAAACAGCCAAAAAATTGAAGGAAAAGCCTTGATGGTTTACTTTGAGTACCTGGGTATACTTCTATCCAAATAATCGGGCTGAAATATCACTCATGTAATACATACCTAACATTTTCAATCTCCTTGCTACAGGATTTTGTGCATGTATGGGTTGAAAAAGCAATTGGACAAAGCTGAGAGAGATGAATCCTACTGAGACTTCTCAACTCAAAGATGACTCTGTCCTAGGAAGTCCCTAACCAGGCACTTGCTGGAGGCTGAAGAGAGTGTGATGGGAAAGCAGCCCTACATGTTAGCCTTGCTCTTGTGTTCTAACCAAGGCTACTGTTATTGGTCGTCACCAGATGCAGGAGCACCAGGGCAGAGTCACTACAGTTGTAATCATATAGATTCAGGCAAACAAACATATATATATATATA
>VXAU01001442.1:93343-135846 GCA_013399695.1 Formicarius rufipectus | reverse complement strand
ACAGCAACAACAACAACAACAACAACAACAACACAAAAAAAAATAAATCTAAAACAACACACCATAGTCTTCACTTACAAGGTCTTCAGTGACTGGATAAAGGGTAAGCATATGAATAAGTCAGTGGTGGAGGCAGGAAGCCATTAAAAGAAGAAATACCTTCAGGCAAATTTTTTTTTTTTTTTTATTTTAAGAGAATTGGTAGCAAAGCTGGAAGCGTCTATGAAAACTGTTTGGTTTTCTTATCATTTAAAACATGTCCAAAAATTTATTCATATTCAGTCTTTGGAAGATCACTGGCATGTAACTGAAAACTTGTTATACAAAGGGACTTGTAAGGCAGGAAAGTAATGCAGAATGAAACATGAATTTGGAATATGGCAAGTTAGCCTTAGCAATTTAGGGAATAGAACAAATAAAAACCTTAATGAAATTCACTTGAAGAAAATGGACAGAAACTGCCAATACCTCTGAGTACAGAGGGAGAGTACAGAGGAAACTAGAGATATCCAAAATGTGTGAAGATGAAAAAAGATCTGAATAGAAAATCTGTGAGTTAGTACAATATGTAATTAGTTTAAACATCTATTCACATAAAGTAGAGAGAAATCTGGAGAGATGTGTAGAATATTACAAAGGAAAAGGCAGGTGCTGCAATGACCTCCTGCTAACTAAAAGAAATCTGTTGTTTTTCCTCAGTTTGACCCTAAATTTGAATTTTGAAGTTTAGTTAAATGCTTTCTAGAACTAAAACTCAACTAAAATAAATATTTCTTCCCATAGTTCAAAATCTTCAACTGAAAACAGATATGAAAGAGTGAACATTTTAACCTTTGAAACAGGCTTACAGTAAGCTGAACATGAGCTAGTTCCTTCAAGTACAATATTTCTTTTCACAGTTGTGATCATGTTGTGTTTGTGGAACTATATCTGTCGAGATGGGAAGACTTTGACTTTAAGTAATCAACCTGGATTCTTTCTTGTTTATTGTAGAATCAGCACAACTAGCAGGAGAAACACGCAAATCAAGATTTCCACTCTACTCAAGGAATGAGAAGGCTGTCATCTGTTCTTCATGTATCTTGTAGCATGGCTCTCTATTACCCCACCCAAATGCCAAAGCAAATCCTGTGACATGAGCTCCAGGTAAGTTCATGGATCAGAGGCAGGGAGGAGAGTCAGGGAAAGAAAGCACTGCCTGGCGTTGGCAAGAGGGTTGTATCACACAGGAGGGGCCACTGTGGTCCAAGTCCCCATGTAGTCACCTTTCAGGATATCTCTGCTATGACCTGATGATGCTTGAGGCTGGATTCAAAATTCCAGCAAGATCAGATTGGCAGGAGTACAGAGGGTTTACAGTCAGTAAACACAGAGATCAACATCATCACCTCCAGCCTTCTGGAGTTGCTGCATCTAAAGATTGTTCAGCTCTTGGATGATCTGTGACTGCTGTTAATTCAACTGAGTCTGTGTTCAAAACAACAGAGCTGACCGCTGAAACAGAAATTTGCATATTTTAATATCCTCCCCTGCACTTCCATGGTTCCACAGGATTTCCATAATCTAGAAAGCTCAATACAAATTGTTTGTTTTGTAATTCAGTGCAAAAAGACTGAAATACTTGCACTTATTATTTTCTCCAGATGTTCAGGTGGAGAAGTACAAAGTGGAGAAACTTACGCTTTTCACAAATGTCAGTTACAACGTTGTCCTTTGAGCATCCTCACAAATCTTTTCATTTTCATTGTCCTACAAAGTGAAAGCACCTTTGGGAATTTGAGTAACTGATTTCCAGTGTGAATTAATTCAAATTCAATGTAAAGTACTGGGTCAATTATCAGCCTATAATTGGCTTTTGTGAGAAGTAAATGAATCACAGTTCAACTCAAAATGCTTCTACATCAAAAAGTATATCAATTGAGTTCCATGATTTAGGAATCAAATTCATCAAAAGAATGGGTGTGTAGATGACAGATAATTCAGTAAAGACTTAGAAAACAGTGAATCTTTCCTTTCTGAGCTAAACTACCTTTTAGACTCTTTCTTTAGAGCAGAATCAGAATGTCATGTCATGACCAAGATGCATATGAAGATAGTGACACAAAATAAAGACTATGCACTCGGTTTCTAGTGTTTGAGAGCATTATTGGTTTCAAGAATTCCTCTGTTCTTCATCACACAAGCTCCCTCCCAAACTCACTTTCGTCTTTGAGTGCTGTACCTTGTCTCTAGTTCCCTTTGTCTTCAAGGATATACCTGGAATATTTTTTTACCGCCTGCATCTCCTCTCTGTGCTGCTCCAAGTAGTGGCTGTTTGCACTATTCCCACCTCTCACTTGCTCGCCACTTGGGTGTTCCTCTGTTTTTTCAGCTGCCTTTATCACACTACTGCTTTATCATTTTCTCTTTCCTAATCATGCTGCAAACTCTGCCCAACCTTTCTGGTTCTTCATTTGCACCCCATTCTCACCTCCTCCTTCTCCCACCAAAGCCCCTGTATCTCTCCTGTATTAAAGTAAATACAAATGGGATTTAGACCACCAGTTTCTACACCTACATTGTGGTTTTCCCTTTCTCCTCTTTTTCCATATAATTTTCCCTGCTACACTCAGTGCTGCCTAATAGTCAGTTCTTCTCAGAACAGCATATTGATTATTTTGGAGAGATGAGCAGAACTGGAAGCTGAACACATTCCTTGCAAAAAGTACCCGCTGCTGCCAACAATAGTTCCTTGTCTTGTTGACAGTCAGAGAGGGGTCCAAAGCCAGGACTCTACTAAACACTTGCAGAGGCACACCTCTTGACTGCTCATTTGCTGTCTTCAGCATTCCAATTGAAAACATACTCAGCAATTTTGGGGGGAGGCACCTGTCAGGAGCACCTGTCGGGGACTGCAAAGAAGATAATTTTTACCAATGGATGAAACTGTCTGCTGCTAACCAGAGACTGCCACAACCACCAGCTATATACCCTTTGCCATAGAGCTGCTGTTTTTGCAAGTTTTTATACTGTTCAGATGTTATCGTTAGGATAAAAGATGTATTAGATAAGTAATTATTACCATTCTATTACTTCTGTATGTTCAACTGTTCTGATCGGTTATAGGAACCCTGGTTACAGCCCCCTGATTGGTTCATGTCCCCCTAAAACCTCACTGGCTAGCCAGTGGGGCAATGCAGCACCACCCTATAAGGCTAAGCCACTCCCCAGTTTTATAAACCCTCCTTCCCTTCTCCTTTTGTGTCGCGATCTGCCCCTAACTCCACCCAAGTTCTAGAACCCTCTGACCAAACCCTATAAGAGTCCCATGTGCCCCTAATAAAGCGTTCACACTTGTGCACACCTGTTCACAGCCTCCCCTGTGTGGACCGTTCCTTCTTTCCCTTCTGGACAGTGTCAAGCAATGTTCATCTGGAAATGCAATATTGTCTGAAGTGTGGAAATGCATGAAGTGCAGTTAAAAAAATTATCTTGTCATGTACAGTATTACAAAGAAATACCACCAAGGTTAATGTGATGCTTCACAAACTTGGCCAAATATGTACAGGCTGATCTGAGCTTGTCTAAGCAGAGTTGCAGAACCAAGACTTGACCTGACATGCTGCTGCACTGGGGAGATGTGCACAACTCAGAGTGTATTGTTCCTAGAAAGGTTCTCTTGGTGTTGGGAGTATCAAAAGGAAAAGGGGTTAGCAAGATCTGAGGGGCTGACTTATGAAAAAAATGAAAGGCCAGACATTCTGCACAACAATTAGAAAGATAGTGTCTAACAATCTAAGAATAATAGCAAAAAGCACCAACATTTAGAATAACTAATGACAGGCACAATGAATGCTAAATAAAGTTTCTCTTTAGATTGCCTATGCAAGATGACACCTATTTACATGCAGAATAAACTGGGGTCAGTGTCACTATCTAACATGTCTAAATTTAAAGTAGCCTGTGGAGGTCAAAGTGATAGAGCTCTGATAGATAAGGTAGAATCAAATATTGATATTTTCACTGTGGAAATAATTTTACAAGGCCACATAGATGGAAAAACTTACGCTAGCAGGTACTCTAAGATCCCTATAGTCATGTGAACTAAACATTGAAAATTATGAGAAGGTTTGTGAGACTAACATATGATGATTCTGGTTCTGGGAAAATTTAGATTTCTATTAGAAATATTTAGGTCCAAAAAAGTCACTTAAGTCACCAATCTCTTTGATTTTATACAGGTTACATTACTTAAATTGATGAGGATGCATTCTTTTATTCAAACATGAAGCATAGGACGTTAAGGGAGGTCTTTTTTGCGCAGGACTGAATTAGTTATTCTCAGGGGATTTACTAAGGTCATTTTGAAACTATACCATAATTTGCAGGAACTACTTAAATGAAAATCAGGCAGAACAAAACAAAACACCTAGGGGTACATTATTCTGGGACAACGTGCAAGAAAACTAATAGATGTACTATCTGCCACCACTATTAGAAAGACATGAGCATTTCGCTCTTCATTCATAGTAATAAAAAGGTCCCCTAATACCCACCCTTGATGATTATATTTTACCTAATTGCTTTGTTTTATCAGCCATGGAAAAATATATATTCTGCATTAGTAATCCCATTAGTGCTTTCAGAGGAAATCTCAGAATAATTAAATTTCTCAACGATCAGTATTCTGTCTTTTTTGTCAGATCCTTTCTGTACTTACACTATCATGCATGGCCATGCTTTTTTCCATGGCAATTGCAATTTTAAAGCAAGGTCAGGTACTAAGACAAAATTTTGCTTTGTATGAAGCTTTGCTTAGCAGGGACTTTTAAGCCTTTAGAAATATGAGTATTTAACAGAATTAATAACACAGTGTTTCTTCAGACAAATAGAATGTGCTTCAGTGGAAATCTTTGATAATGATAACACCATCCAGAGAACCAAAATATCACCAAGTTCCAGAATTATTACACCAGTCTAACTTGTGTGCTTGGAGACTTCTCTGACCAAGTTCTGCATAGCCAGTGAAAGCTTCAGACCTCAGGTGGGATGAGCAATGCTCTATAGAGTCCTGCTTCTAGTGTAGTGGCTGACATTACATGGGATGAATTCAAGTGAAGGTGCTCAGCCACAAATTCCAAGTACAAACTCCAAGATTTAAAAAAGACCATCTAATTTCTATACAAAACTTTCTGACACTGAGAGCACACAGATATGCACATGAAAGTTGCCTAACAAATAATTTGAGAAGATGAATAGAGAAATAAAACAGATAGGAAAAATCTCAAAGGGTAGTAAAATATTTTTTCATTTTACCAGAGAGATTAAGGATGATAAACGCTGTGCTTTCTTACATCAAATTTTGGTATTCACGTGCCCAGTAGTTCCTGTGTCTTCATACCTGAAGTCCTCTGTGGAATGGTTTCTATAAAAGCCCTGCTCTACACAATGATGCCATAAGAATATGACCCTTTGTTGAGATTTATCAGGTTATTTTAGCCAATTTGATATTGCCTCTATCACACACCCTAAGAAGCTTCATTTTCTGTCTTGGAAGACCTTGAATCTACTATGCCAACAGTATCTAAGTGTAGAGTGAGAAACTAATAGATTTCTTATCTTTGTCTCTAGACAAGATCCTGAATATGTTTGCAACTGCTTTTAAAGAGTCCAGTTTTTCTGAAAATTACTTCTATACTCCCAGCCCTATCAGAGCAGGAAAATATGGAGTGAAAGACAAAAAAAACCTCGGGACACTAAACTTGGTGGCCTTGTGCCAGGAGGATGCAATTTAGTCTTGCAAGAAGAGGAAGACTAAAACACCTATGGTTCTTGTTTGGCTGGTTTGGTTTTTTGTTTGTTTTTTGTTTGTTTGTTTGTGTTTTGTTTGGTTTGGGTTTTGTTTGGTTTGTTTGTTTGTTTTAAAATTTCAATTTATTTGTTTTTCTGTAGTAACTCCCAACATCAATCTACACACTGCAATGTAGCCTATGAAACCATGTCAAAACAGAGAAGATGTAATACGACTAAATGATTTTGGTTAACTGCAAGGTACAGTTGTGAGGATGAAGACACTTCGTATCTACCAGTCTTCCTGTTCCCCATGATTAATAGTCTTGCACTTTCTACTGCTTCTTGCAACTCCTAGCATACAGTTCCTGATGGGAAGCTAGAACAAACTTGACCTGTGACTCTCATCAGAACTCAGAGACATGCTCCTATAAGATTAATAAGAAGTTAAGATATGTACATGTATCCATGCGTACAGCTCAGTAGGGACATATTACTCAGCTCTAAAGTAACAAGTGTGATTGTATTAAGAATAAAAGTAAAAGGTTGGCAGCATTTTCCAGCAAGAAAGGCAAAATTAGTTCTTTGCAGCTACTGGTTTTTAGTGACTGAAGGGTACTAAGACAGTTGTTATTTGGCATTACCTCAAAAGAGCACAAAGTAGGATGTGCTCACTGTACTTCTATCTGTCTCTTGAAGGTTTCAAAGAAACAGACCCTGCAGGTTCAACACTCAGAAAAGTACCCCAAGCCCTACAAGACCCCATTGGAGATAGGAGAGGGAAAAAGGAAGAGAAAACCCTTCTGCCTCAGCCAATGATATTGTCTTTAACAATGGGGGAGGACAACAACAACTCTTATGACAAAAAGGGAGGAGGAATGTGTATGCCACTGGTTGAAGGGCACAGTACTAAGGGATTTAGCCATGAGGCCACTGTACCAGCAAAAAACAGTACACTACAGAGTCAGATAAACTTTTAAAATTTACATGTTTGCCCTGCTCAGATCAAAATCCTTATGTGGATAGTTTTTTAAAAAAGCCTGTCTGGCTCCCTCCGCTTTTTCAGAGAAGAGAATTAACACCATCACCTTCTAAGCAACTTGATAAATTGGGCACTCAATGAAAAAGCAGGGCTTTAACTAGGTACCAGGGCAAAGTCTGCTGTGGTGCTTTCAGCCCTGAGTTCCTTTGCACAGAGCAAACTGAGTGTCTACACTGTGCATTGAGTGGACTGGTGGCTCTGAAGGAGTATCACAAGTCATAGCTCCTCTGTGATCTGAGCCATGAGGGTACTGCAGTTCATGTGTTTGCCTATCCTATGGTATTCCCAGCATGTGCTAACTAATGCATCAAACCTCATTTGTTGATGATCCTTACATAATTCTGTGTGAAGTTGAATGTTATTTTATTTCAATGTGTCACTACTATGCACTTACGGTACAGATGAAAGCAAAATTTCATAGAGCTCAAAATCAGCCAAAAGTTAAATGCATTAATTCTATTTACTGACATTCTGAGCACTTAGACCTGGAATATGAAGCTTACCAACTGCATTAGAGGTTACTTTTGAAAGCAAAAGTCTGAGGACTACTGCTGTTACTCAAGTACCTAAAATGCCTTCAAGCTCCTATGTATTAGATGACCTAGGGAGACATTCAAGTACGTTGCCAAATATTTTTACTGATAAGAATGTGCTGTTATGAGTCAGGCACATGATCAATGAAACTGCCCCACAATAGCCAGAAAACAAAAATGACCTGAGGCTCAGAGGCATGCACACATACTCCTCAGCTGATATAAGCATAAAAAAAACCTGCCATGTTTGTTCTGGTTTAGAGATAATCCATAGAAGTTTGCCTCCAGTGCAGGCTACAGTGTACTGGTGTGGCCGTGATAGCTGATGTTTGGGGTGAGTCTGGTTCAATTATTTTCTAAATCATTGAGACTGCACGCAGCTAAGAAGTGTCAGGTCATGTGCAGAAATTCATGATGGTCATTAGTTCTAAATTGTTTTGCACATTCTAAGATAAGTTTCAAAAGTCAGATTGTCCTGCATACTGAATTATCTGTATTATTGATCACTATCATTGTGTAGTTATTTAGAAATGCTGAATTGAAGAGTTGGACTCTTCATTCATCAATTCATTAAGAGCTTTTGGCAATTCTTCGTTTCATTAGTTTTTGATCATGCAGGTATGTCCTTGAAGTGACATGGCATTGCTGAAGATACAATTAAAGTTCAGTCTCTTTCTGATAGCTTCAGGCTACAAGTTCAGATTGCTTTCCAGTACAAGATACTTTTTTTTAAAAAAACTCAAAATACATTCTGAAATGCCATTTTGAGGTAAAGACAGCAAAAACTAGTTCTTTACATTAGTAATTTCTGTACTTTGGGCCATTATAAATTTCTCCTCTTTATTCTGAGATGATATTATATAAATTCTCCAACAATGTTTCAAAAGCAGTTAAGAAGACTTAACAACTGGACCATATCTCCATAACTCACCTGACTGAATGGCAGAAATCCCATGACTTTTAAAGTTCCAGCTAACTTCCATTACTGGACAAACTTAAAGCTGTAATTTAAAGCCCATTGAAATCACTGGACAAAGCTCCCATTGACTTCAAATACTGGTAGACACCAAAAGTATTTATGCCATTCCTGAGCACTTTCCAAAACAGCCCCTGCACGTATGTTCATCTGTAAAGATCACAAACACTGAAACCTTTGGGAAGAGAAATCTGCTGCTCCTCCTGTGTTTCCTCCCTTGTTCCTCCTGTAATCAGGAACAGGTACCCCAGTGCCTCCCAGAAATGCAAGCACACTTGCATAAATGTCTGGAGGGGAAGACTATGGAGTTCTGAGGTGGATTTCTAACAGGTTACAGGAACAGGTCCTGGGATTTTGTCCAGGCCAGTTTGTAAAATAGGATTTCAAGCTTTATCGTCCTCAGTGTTAAAAGTGTATGTTGCTATGGAGTACAATATTTGCAATATTGATTTATTAATAATGAATCTATTTTTTTTCTTTATGAGATTTGGAACCAAAGAAGTAATTTCAGATCCATTTCAAATCCCACTGTTCCGATGGTAATTACTAAAAGTGCAAGAGTAATACATTAGCTCTGCTTGGGTCCTCTGGCAAATTTCTGAGCTTTGCAGTTTGTTGATCTTCAGAGTCACTCTGCAAGTTATATAAAATAAATATTTCTGAACTCTACATCAGTTACAAGAGTAGTTAACATGTTTAAAAAAAATAGAACAACAGAAATGCAGAAGTTCTACCAGAAAAGGCTGAGGATTCACACTGACAACAAAATAATTTTGAATTCTGGAGAAAGGAAGGATCTATTTAATGTAAATAAATATTCCTTTTTTTTCTACAGTGTTTGACTGGGATTTCCATCTTTTGATGCACCTCTGTAAAACAGTTAAATGCAATTTGTCAGCTACCCTTTGATGTCTGACAAAAACATTGTAAGAAAACAAGGCTCTTAAAATGTCCTGCTAAAAAGAAAATGAGCACTGCTTGTGAAATTGTGTCAGACTTGCTTCTTGAAAGTAAGACATGCTGTGCTGAAACTTCATTGAAGGGAGATTTCTGCCAGGCTAGTAGTTAATTAGTTAGAAGGGTTGTGCCTTGGACATGACACCATTAGTTGGTCCCCCTGACAACTGTGTCTAAGGGCACAAATAGCTGTGGGTATGGCCTTTAAATCCCCAGGATGTTTGAGTCAATGTTCATTGAAGCAAGCATCCATTGGTTTTATGTGGAAAGACATATACAGATAAATAGGGCAGGTTCCAGTCTCTAATGCATTGACCTCTGGATTGCCAAGAGTGATATATATTTATATACATAAGGTGACTACTTTCAAGATTAAGCTGCTATTGAATATTTACTCATATACAAGAAATCAAGAGAACAGATTTTTAATCAAATCTGATCCCCTGTTATTACAACCAAAATGCTGCCCTTCATAGAATTCTGGAGTCACTTAGGTAAGACCCTGCATGAGGGTTACTTCTTTAAGTAAAAGTTTATAATTTCCTTGAGCAAGAATACAGAGCATGCTGGGAAAGCCCACAAAGCCCTTTACTAGCAGGCCCAAAAGACTTCAGCTAGCACCTCCGAGCTCAGCTAAGGGTAGCCAATGACTACACACCTACCATATCTGCTCACACCTGATACCTACAAGTTCTTAAACTTCCAGTCCTTAAATTCATGATAGTTTATGAATTAAATACGTAATTCTTATTAATTGAATAATATTTATTTGTTTGCATCGTCATTTTTCAAAACTGCTCCTCAGTCTGAGATTGTTGTATTCTTATACTCACTATAACAATGCATAATCTTATAAAGTAAAAACTCATCAAAATAATTTCCATACAAAACAAATCAATATGCAAATAACATGTCCCATTCCATCCATTTAGCCAATACTCTGAGTAATCTAAACAGCAGAGCTGCAGGCCCTTTGAATGCAAATGAAGGAAAACAGCTGGTGATACATGCTTCCACATGGGCAGACTTTTTCAATAATGGGTTTTATTCATCATCAAATTGCTCAGAAAGTACTTTTTAATCTTGTTATGCTCAAGTTATTCAAACTTTGATAGTAGTGAGAAATTACCTGTAATATTGATTGCCACAGGCATCAGTGCTCTCTGATCAGCTACACTGATACTGATCTCTGGAAGAAAGTGTTGGTTTTGATATCTTACACACAAACATTTAGTGACCAGTCTCCTTGAAAAACGCTTGGGCCACATAATGTTGTGAAACTGTATTTAGCAGTAATCAGTCCACTAATCATTAAAAAAGCTTGTATCATGTTCAATCATAAATTTCCCCAAAGATTACCTTCTTTAAATGCAAATCTCTGCCAAAGCATTGCAACAGGTGGGTGCTAGGACACATTAGGGAAAGAAGCTGGGACCTGCATCTACCCTTTAGTTTCGCCAGGTGGTTCCTGCTTCCATATATCTCCTCTAGCACAACTCAGATAAACTGTCAAGAAGACAAATTAACCCCTGGACCCAATCCTCACATGCCAAAAAGCAAAATTTAGAGGTACCAGCAGAGGAGCTAACCTGCCAACTGAGAAAGGGAATGGCATTCAAGCTACAAATGTGATACAGTATGTGGACTCTGTGATTCCTCTGAGGTGCACTCAGGCCTAGAGACCCTTGTATTGAAATCTCTCTGAAATCATTAGGGAAAAGAAAAAATCCTAAATTTACCCTTTCCTCCAGTGAGTTGAAAGAAATCTAAATAATACAAGAGATGATAATTTCAATATTGGCACTCTGAAAAATTTATTACTCTTTGAATACTTAGTGCTTTTGATCTCCGGTTACATAAAGAATTATAGGATAAATTTTTTTAAATTATTTTTTCCAGACTCCCACTGTTTTCACACAGCTATGGGGAAAATCACCCTTTTATAATGTGGAGAAACACATGGTAAGCAAATGTCTAGATATCCCCTTTGAGACATGTTGTATAGAATCCTAGAATCATAGAATATTTTGAGTTGGAAGGGACCCATCAGGATCATTAAGTCCAACTGGCCCTGTGCAGGACACTCCAAGAGGAACTCTGGAATATCATCCAGTACATTATTCTGCTCTGAGACTAGTTCAAAGATATTTTGCAGGTCCTTCCTGATGTATCTCCAGTTTATTTTTATACTCCCTTAAACACAGGTCTCTCAGTGTCTCTTGCTAGTGAGATAGCCTAAAACCTTCTCATGATGGCCCATCTTTAGCTTTTCCAAGGTTGGTTAAACCCTACTGCCTCTTGTCTTATTCTCTATAGACATAAAGTAGAGCTGAGCCTACCCTCTTCATAGGGGCCTTTTAAATACTTTAATATTTTTTAAAATGCTCTCAGCAATATATTTTCCCTTTTTGTAATGCAATAAAATTTTTTCCTGCAAGTTTCCATATAGGTCATGATTTATTCTTCGTGCTTTCAACCAGATAAAATCAGATAATTTGTCAACTCTTCTTTTTTAAAGGTTTTGTGCTTTGTCTTTTTTAAAACACCTTATTACTTTTCAATTTGTCTGACTTTTCACAGTGGTTGCCAGTACTCCATCTGAAAAATCACTAATGCTTAGAATATAGAATGACTTTCCAATTTCTGCATACGTGTTGTGTTATTCAACTTGTATTTAATCTCTAGTCCACGATAGATACTCACCCCTTCCACCTTGCCTGCAGCATAACCAGTTTTTTCTCAGTTTTTTACTTCTGTCATTCTCCTTAAATGCAGTACTTTGTACTCAGCTTTACTGCATATCACCTCAGTGGTTTGGGGCTATTTCTTCAAGTTATCAAGATCACTTCAAATTAGACACTTTTTTGAAGGTATTGTCAGTTGGTTTCCCCTTTGGTGTCATCTGTGCATCTTGGAAGAAGATCATTGTCCACCATCCTAACTATTAATGCTGGTATTGCCTATTACTGAGCAAAGAAGAGAGACTCGTGCCCCTCCTTGATAAGCCCTCTAGTTTGGCAGAATCCTGTAATCACTCTGACTGCAGTTTGGAGCAGTGATGCACTTACCCAATAATAATTTTACAGATTATGATCCATGTATAACTGTGATTAAAGCATTGCTCAGGGTCTTAAATAAGACTTTTAAAGTCTTGAGATTGGCATTTGCATTCTTCCTTCCCCACCACCCTCCGCTCATGATGGTAGTATAAGCCAGAAGAAAGGCTGTGTGTAAGCTATTCATCTTAACATAAGAAGATTTGCTTTCAGTAAAACCTAAATTCAGATTTCCCTGGATTTAAAGTGCTGATTTAAAGAAATTTCTAATGTCTATATGCTTCCAGTTGCCTACAGAAGTACTTGCTTCATTTCATCCATATGTTTTTTCATAGTATTTCTTCACCAGAGGAAAAAAAATCGTGTTATTCCTGAATACTAAAAAAAAGAAATTCAAATACTAATGCAGGGTATTTCTGAGTCTGACAATAGCAGAATGATGATAAGGCTACCACATTTAGTTTTAATCACTTTCATGGTTCAAACACCCAAGGATAGATTTTCCACAGCAGCAGGACACTGCAGAGCCTACAAGAATCTGGTAACTTAGGCAGAACTGGGAGAGACTAAATACCTGAGTCCTGTAAGAGGCCTTTCTGCGCCCTGAAGCAGATGCTTCCACTTTTCTCTCTCCTTTGTATGGGAAGGCACTAACATCACCTTGCCAGGTTGGGCAGAGGCACAGGAGTCATCTGTAAACCTTGCCAGAGCAGCACAGAGGAGGCAGCCAAGCTCAGCCCTGCACTTTGGTTTAACTTCCTGGCTTGGAGAGCTGTGGAAGGAGTGGCAAATAGTCAAATGAGCTTTTTAAATAGTTGGAATTTCTGGAGCAAGTGATTTCCCAGAACTTTGGGCGGTTTTGGCCTACCCTTATCATCTGACTATGGTATTGTCTCTGAGAGATCCTCAATGCAAATAGGCTGCAGGGGTAACCAAAGGCCTTAATGATGATGATTTAAAATACATCCGAGTTTTGGTTTGGCTCTTCTTATAGCCTGGTGTCTCTGGATTCTCAAAATTGCTTATGCCTGGTTCTCAAACTATGCTCTCTGGAGTTTGTGGTCTTTCTTATAAAGACTCTGCAAACGATAATCAAGCACCCTTCTCAGCACAAGCCCCACCAATGTGTTACTAGGAGCCGCAAATATGTCACGTCACATATAAATCTAAAGGCTTCACAAAGATGTTATGGAAATTCTTTAAGAAGCCCACAAATGAGAAAAGCTTAAGCCTTTTTCCTGTTTACCATACTAGCACCTAGGTATCCCACCATAAATGTATCTCATTTTCAAAATTTTAGCATATATTAATGACACTGGTTATTTTAAGTGTCTTTGCTATTCTATTATGATGAATCAGGGCGAACAAAATTCTGACATGGATAATAAATTGTAAAGGTGTTTTAAGTCGGTTGTAATTATACAATGAGGTCAGGCTGGAAAAACAACAGAAAAGTAAAATATTGAAAGTATGTTCAGGGACATATTCTGCCCCTCTTACTGAAAGGGTACAGAATGCTACTCAGGGCAATACCTTGTGAATAATCTCTTTCATTTAAATTTAATCCTTGCATACTGATGATGGAATTTGTTTACAAACTGATGAACATCAGAAAACCATTCAGCATTGATGTTATTTGTCCATGTTGTCTGAAATCACACAAGAATTCTGTTGGCTGTTGCAAATAAAAATATATAGATACTTAGTAATATTAATTTCTGTGCTGGAAAAAATGAAGCACTGAGAGTTGTTCCATTACATGAAATTGTCTGGCCCTGACTCCAGAACATCAAATTAACTAAATGAATTGAAAATAGAAGGATAAAATTTTAAAGTGAGTATATGTACTAGAATGACTGGAACTTCTTAAAAAAATAGCTAGCATGTTGATTTAAATTCTTCTAAGGCATCTTCTAAATGAAAGTTTTCAATTTTTTTTTTTAATATTGATATGTATATATGCATGTTGTTCTCTGAACACAATGTAGTTATTCTCTTAATAACTGGGTCACACTAAATAACTTCGATAAAAAGCCTCATTACACCTTAAAGTAATGCCTAAAATAACACTTAGGTAGTCTTTCTGGGAATACAGATGTCATGAACAAAGCACACACTGATGCAATTTCAATTGCACACATCTTAAATTCAGTTACAATGATCCACAGATCTACCTCACAGGTTTTCAGTGATGGTATTGTGTTTTTTTGACACATCTTTGTAAGGATGAAGCTTGCAAAAAATGTGCAAGCCACATGTCCCTTGCCACATGCATCGTTCTCTCACATAGATCAGTCTGTATTTGTTGTAGCACTCCATGTTAGTTAGAAGTCTGATGAT
Organism: Formicarius rufipectus; assembly: GCA_013399695.1. Classification (NCBI taxonomy): domain Eukaryota; kingdom Metazoa; phylum Chordata; class Aves; order Passeriformes; family Formicariidae; genus Formicarius; species Formicarius rufipectus. The sequence continues at coordinate 121,173 of VXAU01001442.1, read as the reverse complement.
AAAATAAAACAATAATCTGATTATTCCATTTCTTACTTGCATATGCCTATGTATTTCCTCCCCCACCTCCAGTACCGCACATGTCTTCGGGCATCAGCTTCAAGGAGGAAATCTTATGATGGTCCAGTTAATTAAAAGCATTCCAAAGGAAGAAAACTGTGTGCAGTAACATGCAAAAGGCACTGAAAGGTTTTGAGGGGGAGAAAAATAAAAGGATTAAAGTGGCAAGGCTAGAGATAATCCTGAGCAGCTAAGATGGTTCAAAAGTATATGCTGCATGAACAACTGTAATCAAACTCTTTCAAACTTAGCTCTAGTGGTTTACATAATCTTTTAGGGCACAGTGCATTTTTATTTTCTTTTCCTCCTGTTAGGTTTTCATTTCAGTAGTGATCCAGCCTGAGGAGAAGGAAATTGGTTGAAAAGGATGGACAAAACCTCAGGACGGTGGGAGGAGAAATGATGGAAAGAGGAAAACAGCCAAATATACAAACAGGTAATTTGGGATGGGATCCAGGCAGCTAATAAGTAGATAATGGGAGATGGGAGAAAGTAGGGGACAAAGAAATTGAGGAGTGAGAGAAAGAGAAAAGAAACAGTAGCATGTTCGTTGTTACCTTTCTAGACCTCAGTTATATCATGAAAATGAGTGCCAACCTTAAACTTTCATGAGTTTATAATTGCTTTTATGCTTTCTAACTTTAGCAAGATGAGCCTGATGTATCACACACACACAAAAAGCATATAGGCCAATTTTAAAATTTGCTTTGCACATTATTTGATATATAATCTCTCGCCCTGTGTTACTTAAGAAAACTGTGTTAGTACTAGAAAAAGAGATGTTACCCGTTCTTTTTTTATGTCTTAGACTGTGTTTGTCATTCCAGAAATACGAGGATTTTGTTCTTTCAAACTGCTACCTTTTTTTTTTTTTTTTTCCTCTTAAAGCTTTATATAGAGCATGCTGATTCTGGTTTTAGCTATTTTATTTAATTATGATGATATTTTATCAAAAGGATTTTATTCATTCTGCTGTCCTGTGTGGGTGGGAATAGACATAGACCAGCATGAAGGAAAGAAAACAGATTTGTTTTTATTTTTATTATAAAATACTGAGAAATAAGGCAAATATAGTTTCCAGACCAATCACTACCGCCTGCCTACAAATTTGGCTGGTAAAGAGAAACTTCCTAAAATTGCTCAGCTGCAGCTCTTCATACACAGAGGCACATTCAGCAAGTGAGGTCTCTAAAATATTAAAGTGATTATATGGAGATGCAGTGCCTCGTTTTGGCAAATAAAAAGAAAAGACATTTCTACTTTTATCACTGTATACTGTCAGTGTCATGGTGGTCAAAACTGCTTCACTCTGTGTGCTCTTCATTGACTTCCTCATCATATATCCTCTCAGAGAAGCTGAAAACAGCTTCAAATACGTAAAAGGCCCCTTTAGATCTCATTCAGTCTTAAAATATGTTGTTGTTCTCCTATTCTTTCTTTTCATAACTTCTAGAAGCAGAGCTTATCCAATCAAAAAGCCTGAATGTGTTTCTTAACTAAGCATTTGCTTTCAGTCTTTTTCTTTTTTCCTTTACTCCAATTTCTCCTTCCACAATGCACCCCTCCGTAGCCGTCAACAATTTCTTTCTTTCTAGGGAGCAGGAAAAGAAATAAATGTTCACAGCCAGACTGTGTCATGTCCAACTGCCTTCAAAAGGCAGAGATGTACAATATACATTCTGTAACATCGCTTCATAAGTGTTGCACTTTATCAAGAGCGATGTATTGACAAGTTCCCATCAGGATTGCTAGGGTTCACAGAAACTGTGGAAAGTCTTCATGTTGCTTAGAGAAAGATGAAATTTTTTGAGTGCAAGAGAGATCAAAAGCTGATGCTTCCCTTTTGTTCTGACTGTATTTCCTACCATAGCAAAATCAATTTTGTTGTCCAGTGCATGAGGAATAATCTCAGATACTTGTAAACTACTGGGGAAAAAGCAATAAATGGGCAAAATTAATGTGGCCTTCAAATATTTTCTATGTGGAAACATTTTCCCTTTGACAAGAACTACATTTCTTCATTATCTGCATTTCATCTTCAAGAACTGCCCTCCCTTTATTATCCACAGAATCAAAGGCTAGTCATTCCCTGTCTCTATCTTTGCCCAGTATTAAGTCTGTGATTGAAAGTAAAAAGTGCTGTGTCTTTTGAATTCTGTAATAGCTGATGGAATTGATCTATTATTTAAGCACAGAACATTAATTGTAAACAGGGTAATGGAGACCTGAAAGATTTTTTCCTTCCTTCTACCCAAAGATTTCTCAGAAGAGGAAACCAAAAAAAGAAATTAATTGCTTTGTTGACATGTGATGGAAAACTAAAAAGGAAAACTGAAAGGGACTAATGGCTGGGCCTGATTCTTATGTTCTTTTATTATATTAGGAAAACATTTCTTCCAAAACAGCAGGCCTGTCTTAATGAGGGAATTGCTTGTGATTTGCTGCAGCACATCAAGGCCTGGCCCTGCCAGCTGTGCATATGTGTGGCTGGAAGAGCAGTCACACTGATGTCTGATGGCTTCCCAAGTGAGTTCTTGTATGAAAAAAGAATAAGGAAAGGAGAATTTTCCTGAGATTCTGCCGAAAAGTTTCCAAGGGGTTTTGCTTGCAAGTCTGCTGCAGATAAGAGAGAGACATGACAGCCTTTAACATCATCTCTGCGCTTGTTGCAGAGCTGCAGCAACAGAACCACCTGATAGTGGGCAGCCCAAAGAGCCAGGGGAGCAAGGTGATGCCCTTGCTAGCATCCAGTGGGAGGGAATGCAGGACCAGCTCCCACAACACAGGAAGCTGCTGTTTAAGCCCAGCTGGATGCCCTGCAGCTCCAGGATGTGGGGATATAAGCCTGTCAGTGATGCTACACTCCTGACAGTGGGACAGGAAAGCACATGGCTGGTCTGAAAGGTGCTACATGGAGAAAAGCAGCTGTCTGAAAGCAGGCGCTGAGCATTCATCTACCTTGTTTTCCAACTTTCTTCCTTTAATAACACATAATTTATTTAATGAAATTAAGTAAAAGATATTAATGGTTGCAATGGAAAACATATACCCTCACATTGAATCAAAATGTGAAATATAAATTTTATGGATGGGAGATGATCTGGCTTTTATTAGCAACCTTTCTGAATTTTGCAGAAGCTATTATCATTATCAAGACACTACTGGAAAAATTGCTACAGATGTTCAGAAAAGGGTGAAGCAAGGGAATACGTAATTATTTTTTGAAAGGGAATACAAGAAGCTAAGGTTTTAATAGTATTTTGTGTTTTATTTTAATGTTAAATTAATGTTCTATACATTTTCACGTAGTCCCATTTTGACAGATGGCATCAAAACTAAGTAAGAGCAATGCACACTGTGCTCTCTCCAGAAGAGAAATGAACCTGTCGAGTCAAGCTCATGTGCTGCTCTGAGACAGCCAGCTATGCAATTCAACTTTTAAAATGTACAGCCATTTATAATTAGGACACTAACTCATGTACAAGATTTATGTGGGCATCTGCAAGGAAATCTGACCAATTGTGCCTGATTTACAGGTAAAATTCCAGACACAGGAGAATTGGTGTTGCTCCTGTTGTGTCGTTATTATTTAACCTGTATTAATACTTGTGAATGTTTTTCAAAACAGTGATTGCATCAATGAAAATTATTTTAAAGAAATCAAAGAAGTTTAGTGATTTGGATTAATACGTTACAAAGAAAGAACAAGTCAAGTGCAAAACTCTCTTTTAGAAACAAAACATCAGGTTTTAAAAGATGGGAACTATTTAATAGGCAGCTTAATCCATATTCAAATATCTAAACAAAACTTGTTTTCAAAAGTACAGAGCATGCAGCATTTCCCACTAATTTCCCTAAGCGCTGCCACACTAAGAATTCTGCTTCAAATAGATACGGGGTTTGGGGAGTTTATCTATTGACACGGGAACTGTCTTTGGAGCTTAAAATTAAATACTGCTCATCTTCAATAGCAGAGTGCAAAAACGAATACCAGTATTTCTAAGTAGAGATACACTTAAAATTAGACCAAAACACGAATGCGTAAACCGTGGCATTTGGCAAAACGAATTGCTATCTATGCTAGCAGCCTACAGTGAGTGTATTTCAGCCTTGTAACAAAGATACCTAAATCCTGAATGGATTTAAATGAAAAACTTTATATTATTTTACTCTATGACACACCGTGGATCAGATTACAGTTCTTCACACTTTTTTTATCCCCTCCTATTCTGTGTAGTTCTGGCTGGCAGAAGTTTTCCTCCAGAACAGTTTTTAGCAGAAAGCTCTGGTTTATTGTCTTAACAGCCTACTTTTCATGAAGGGATGAAGTATTTCTTCAGAAAATGTGAATAGTAAAAAAAAGTCTTCTCAGAACTGCTGTCAAGTATTTCTTGAGAATTAGGGTTTAACTGTCTCAGGTCTCCACCAGCAGTTGCACCATAATGCCTTGGGAAGAGGGAAGTTTATGCTATATCCCTGAACATGTACAATATTTGTGTGCAACTGCACAAACAGAGGAGAATGTGGATACAAAGCAAAATTTCAACAAACAAGTAGTCATCTTTGTGAGACTAAAATTTTCAATATAAACTTTTTTTTTTGGTTTAGGTTTTGTTTTATTTTGGGGGAAGTGTTGTCAGAGACAGCAGAGTGCTGGCAAAGGAATAGTTGAAATTTCACTCAAAACTCCTTTTAGCTTTCCCCGCCCCCTCCAAATTGAAACTAACTTTTCAGCAGTCATTGTAACTATTCTCTAACTTTTGTTTTGAATAAACCTTAAAATGAATTTTAAGTGAAGCTGGTAAAGTTTGCCTGACTCCAATTTATCCCTAGTTGGCTGTATATTTCTAAGGATGGTTGTTGTCTTTGCATAATCTTTGCTTAAATATGACCTGGGTTTCGTGTTTTCTCTTAAGTCCCAACCAACATTACTCAGTAGGTTACTGACTTATGGAGTAAGCCTGAGCAGACCCCAGTATTAGAAACTTACTTGAAATTCTGCTTCCACTCACATCCAAACGGTGTCCCATTTTATGAAAGGCAAATATATGCTCAGTTTGTTTTGACATGTATTTCCATTTTCTGCATTTGTTATTCTACCAAAAAAGGAGAAGGAAAAACAGGATGGAGATGTATACAAAACCTTTTTCAGGGAAAACTGTTACATTTGAAGCTATTTTTGTTATGGTTTTGGGAATGCCAGGCACATTGTGCAGATGTTGATGCCAACCTCAACCTCACTTCTGCACCCTGAGGGAGTTTTGGTTAACACAAGTTGCCTATTGGCCTTGGCCAAAATATGCTACAGTTGTTTTTCTCTCTGCAAGTCTACAATTAAGCAAATTGTCTCAGACCACATTCCGTGAAAAAAATTGTTGGAGGATTTTTCCATCTTCCATGCTCAAATATGAGTAGGGAGCAGAACAAAAGGCACTGAGATTGCAATAAAACGGACCATGGAGTACTTCTGATGAGTTAAAAGAAGGAGGTACCAAATTAAATTATCATTAAAAATGAAGGAGCAGCATGCAGTAGAGTGGGCTTTAATTGATTATTTTTGTTTTCATGACAAGCTGTGAGGAAACGAGCAGTGATTTGTAGCTTACCTTAATCAGAGCTGCACAACCTGGTAGGAATGAGGATGACTGGATGATGAAAGATACTGGTGACAGCCCAACTACTCATTCTCATTTCAAATCACCAATATTTTCAGTCAAAATACTCTAGTTGTTTAATTTCCCCTATAAATGAACTGGTGAGGGGGAAAGAAGCCTAAAATAGTTTTGTGTAAGCATTCATATAGTTTTTGCACCCCTAGGAGGAGCAGGCAGTATGGCTGCAGTTGGGCAGGACTAGGAGAGAACCATACCTTTTACTTATCCAAGCCAGGCACTAGTCCAGTGTATTGTTTCCCTGGCCTCTTCCAGACAGCAACATAAGCAGTTCTCACATCTTCCTGTAAAATTAGATCATCTTTTTTGTACTGAGGAGCCCAGAACAAGACACAGCATTCCAGATGTGACCTCACTAGGGCCTAGTAGAGAGAGACAATCATCTCCCAACACATGCTGGCCACACTCTTCCTGATGTTACCCCAGGATACCACTGACCACTCTTGGCTGCAAAGGGACATCCTCAGCTCATAGTCATCTTGTCATCTGCCAAGATTCACAGATCCTTCTCTGCAGAGCTCCTCTCTAGTAAGACAGCCCCCAAGCTGTATTGATACTCAGGGCTATACCTCCCCAGGACCCTACACTTGGCCTTGTTAAACCTCATTGGGTTTCTCCCTGCCCACCTTTCCAGCCTATCAAGCTCCTGCTGAAAGGAAGCACAACCTTCAGCTGTTATCAGACACACCCCCAGTTTCCTATCATCAGCAAGCTGATATGCATTTATAATAAATGCACAGTTGAATTAAATAAAGTCATTAGGTTAGTTAGCATTTTTCAGTGTTACTGAAAGGAGTGATTTTGGTAAAGGGTGGAAGATTCGAGAATGGCTCGCAGTGCTGGGTTGCTTAGCACAATTTAGGATGCAAGCATATATAGCGGAGAATTGCAGCTGCATTGCTCCATCTGTGCATCATTTCCCCTAAGAATCCAGTCAGTGCATTGACTCCAGCTATTGTACCTTCTCCCATGGAATGGGAGGAATTCCCATGGGAATGGTGGAATCAGAAAGCTCCTTATCATCATCTTAAACTGTATGAGTCAGCTCTGTGCTACTTTTTGTAGTATAGAAATAATTAAGAAGTAGCTATGACAGATAGCTGCAGGGCCAGTCCATAACACTTATTAGAAATGCATTACTGTTTACTCAGTTTTACAATCAACCACTGACTATGACACAGAAAAATATTCCAGGAATGTCTAAGTGACAGCTGCAAGCCCACCACAGTGGTCTTTTGTGTAAAATGAGCAAATCTGAAAGCTACATGTTCTTTGGAATAAAAATTCAGAGTAAATCCCAAAAAGATTGACCAGTCATGCTGAAACAGACTATTTCTGTGCAAGCTTAAATGCCAGTGGCTACTGAAGAGCAATTACATGAGGAAAGAACTCAGAAATGAAATCAAAGATGAAACATTTTGAGAAAACAGAAATTGAAATAAAATCAACCTAAGTCAACACAGCTTTGCTCTACTTCAAAACTTCTGTATCCAATCCTTTCTTATATGTACATTTTTCTACAAAAGATATTGATTTTTTCTGTTCCCTCGGAAATATGCAACTGTTCTGCCTACATGTGGCTGCCAGAGCTCTCAGGGAAAAGCTGTCGTAGTGCCACTGCTGTAAGATCTGCAATGCACTGCTCCACTCTGTACTTTATTTATACATATCTGGAACAAGCTTCCTATTGGACTGCCTGGATACCTGTTCCTCTGGGTTCTCACCTATGAGGCTACAGCTCATGCTGTGCCCAGAAATCCCTAGTGTGGGTTTGGCTGACACTGATGTAATGAGAACATGTTTTACCAAGTCATTGGGCTTTCAGTTTATCCTCAAAGTGTGGAGAGCTGGGTGGCCTCCCTGTCCCTCTTCTCTGCTTCGTTGTGTGAAATGAAACACATTCTCTCCTATCTCCATCACAAGCATGGGGGACTTCCTTTGTTTTCTGTGCATCTGAAGTTGATGATGCTACCCTTAGGAGTCTTTGGGCCAGGTTCTTTCAGCTGTGATATAGCACTGATGACTCATTTCCTAATCTATCACGACAGCAATATTCTGTTGCAAAGTATCAGTCACAAGGGCAACTCTCCCACAACCCGGTTTTCCCATACAGTTGCTTGCAAAGGAACAGGTTTGTCCTGGCTGCATACCTGCTGCTGTCTTGTTCTGGCAATGTTGCTGGGGATTAGAAGATTCCATTAGACAGACTGGGAGAGGGGAAGAAATATTTTTTACTTTTCACACTCTTGATATAAATAATCCAGGGGTTATTTGTGTTTGGGGTGGGGGAGGAGGGAGATTGCAAAGGTCAATTATTAAGCCTTTGCCCACATGAAAGTCTATGGAATTTTGCAAAAGAACAGCAGGAGACCCTGTTAAGTTTATTTTAATTTTGTGCTTTTGTGATTAGCACCTTTCTAGAATAAAGCAAGAACGATACAGACACCAAAGGTGTGCAGAAACAATCATTTTCTGCAAATGAGACCGTATCCAACTCATGCAGACTGAGGAAAAAAAATAATCTCTTCTGAGATTACCCTATGTCTGAAAATCCCACCTGCTTGTAAGAATGAAAGTAATTTCCTCAGTACTGGGAGTCAGGACAGGGCAGTGAGGGAAAAGCCTTCACTCATAAATTGCCAGTATCAGGGTGACTCTGATGGCTGTGCTTGAAGTCTTCAGTCAATCCAGATGTTGTTGTTCGATTGTAGGCCTGTTTCTCTCTGTAGAAGATATTCTGCTGGTGACTTCTGCCATTCATTGCTATCGACAGCTGCATGGAATGACTGCAGTCTGCCAGATTGGATTTCACAGCAGCAGTTTATACTCACTTTTGGAAAACCCACCCACCAACATCCTTTAGGGGCTTAGACAGGCCTGTTGGATGGCTCCTGCTGATACCTAAAATCCTGGAAAATAGGCACTCATAGAAGCATTAATGGAGAAAGATAGATAAATACCTTCATTGGGAGCTTCCACGGAGGTGCACACCACCACAAGGCCTACATGTGTGCTGCCCCCAGCGATGTCACAGTTTTTATAATCTTCCAATAATTAACGTAAGATATCTATAACCAACTGTGATTCCCATTTCCCTTGGTGTCCCACACACCAGGGTCCTAAGCTTTGCCCCCCTGGAGCATCTCCAAGGGTTCTGGGCTCTTCTTTTGGTTTGCCTTCAAGTTCTCTTGCAAGTGCCTCTGCAAAATGTCATGACCTTCTGAAAGCTTAAGAATATGTGAAAAAATTACTTTAGTAACTTCTAACAGCACTTAATATGTGAGCCAGAAAGCCTATAATTCTAAAAGTCTAAGGATCTACAAAATATACACCAGGCCTTTAGGCATCACTGCAGAGGGGGGAAAATCATGGACACTGCACATCCTTGCTCTACATTTATGGATACAGGGGCACCTCAGGATTTCAGAGGAACACTTGAATGACTTGCTCTGAAAGGTGGCACATCTCAGGAGCACTCCTTTTTGGGATCTGCATCAGCTGAGGCATCGTTTTTCTCTTGCAGCCGATTCAGACTTCTTGGGTGACCACTGTTCTGCTGGTTGTACCCTGAACTACGTTTGTGATCCTTTGTCTCTGCTCACACTAAAGGCATATTAATTTCCACAGTTTTTCTGTGTAGTAGACAAATCTCACTCCACAGCTTTGGCTGTCCTTTGCCCTGTATCCAACATTGTTATTAATGTTTGCGTGTAGATCTTTTTATGGATCATTCACTAAAGAGCACCTTCATTCCAAACTGATGTCTTGCCACTACAGATCTAAAAAAAGAAAATAAAAAACCCCAGTGTGTTTTACAGTCTTACTTTTAATGCTGATTGCCTCCACAATAAAGAATGCTACTGGGAAAAAAATAAAATTAAAATGCTTGCTGCCAGATTTCTTATTCAAAGATCTCAGCTTGATATTACAGAGATGCAACTTAAGGACATACTCTAAACCATTAGAAAATCTTAATTAACTAAAGCTAAAATTGAAGCTAAAATGACATTCCTTTAGTGACTACATTTTATGTGGTAGCATCACCCCTTGCTGAGCTCTCAGAGTGGGCTGCCCATTGGAAATCTGAATGATGCATCAGCTTTAAGTCTTTAAACCTCCAATGTTATCTGCCTAATAAACCAAATTAATCTCCGTGAATTATGTAATTGTTATCACAAAAAAAAAAAAAAAAAAAAAAGGAAAGAAGGCTCAGGAGGAACACAGAGTTTATAATGAGCTCCAAGATTACAATATTCTTTATGGAATAAATGATCCATCCATTCAGCTCAGAAGAGGGTAGTTGCAAGGGACAGCATAGATAAAACATCAATGTCTAACTATTTTTAGGTGCTTCTGCTCTACCAAAGCCCCGAATAACTCTATTGACAAAACATATTCATTTCCCTCTTATGCCGCATTCTCTCATTTGATACTGATTATCTCCTTCTGTGGGACACAGAGTCACTCCACTGACTACAGGTCAGCGAGAAGTGGGAAAGAGAATGGCAACTGGTCACAGCTCTCCAAGGACATCTGGCTTCACAGCTAGGTGCTATGAGCAGCAGTCGTCAACCTCTACCTTCAGGTAGGAAAGCATAGGTCCAAGACACAATACACAAGACTCTACAAATAGTTTGCAGAGTGTCCTATGCTTTCTGAACCGGTTTTTTTCAAACACAAAATCAATTTTAAAGTTTTCCAGTCTTTGCTGGTGTCTCCCAGAATTTTGGAGTATCTCTAGTATAGGGAACTGTTTTTAAATCACCATCACTTTCCATACTGCCCTGTAAATTACTCTCTAGAATAAAGAACCCCAGGCTAAAGTGGGTAATCCCAGTTTGCAGTGTGGCTATTCAAATTAAAGCCAAGGGAATTCCAATGATATCTCATATTTGTGCCAGGTCTTAGAAAGCACACAAAATTTTTTGGTCTGAAGAAACAGGTCACTCTTGTAAAAACTTTGCAAGCTTGCATAAAAATTTCTGACAACTCCTTTCTTTTGTAATGTTTTTGTAGGTGGTTGATGCTGTTTGTGTCCCTGGCTGTGCAGTGCTACTGAGCATCTGGGTAATGCAGACCATCCAGTTTCAGTCACTTGCATCACAAGGAGATCAATGGGTGATAAATAACTGAGGCATAAGAAGCTTAACATTACTGGCAATATGTGCACAGTTCTGGCATCACAAAATCTTCAATGATGACTTTTATCATCGGAAGAGAAAAGACTGTGATTTAGCATTAAATAATATACACATCCATAAGACAGGCAAATACTAATATTTCATCACAAGTGAAAAATCTGAGATGCTAGAGAAGTTAAAAAAGCTTTTGAAAGATGAAAGCAAGAGGTTCTGTATTTATTGTAGCTTTACTTTTCTTTTTAATTAGATACATGTGTTCCACACTTAGGACTGTTTCTTATGCCTCATAAACTTGCATTAGGATGTTACAGGACTGTGAGAGCTCTTGATATAACCTCTCATCAGGACTACAAGAAATGACTAAGCTATATGCCCTTTCTTTGATGGATTTCTCAAAAAAAGACTGTATAGAACTGCCTTGAATGTGTTCCAGCTGAATTAGAGAAGAAACAAACCCCAAGAACTTAAAATACTATTTGAAAGCTTGACATTTATTGGGAAAAAGCAAATCCCTTCAGAAAGTACGGTAATTATAAATTATCTTAGCTGTTCTAAATATGCAAGTTATTGTAATAGTCATATACATATGCTAAAATTATACAATATATTCTATCCAAATGTCCATAGATCTAATTTGCAGACATTTAACTGGATTGGATGGAAACTCTAGATCCTGTAAGACTTCTACCTATGTCTATGGTGAACAGTTGTGCTGGTTTAGAGTTAAACCAGTAGGAGAAATGAATCCAACTCAGAATGGGATTGCAAGTCAGAATAACAATTTATTAAAAGATCACAAAAATACACTGAAACAGAAAAGGAAATTTGTTTGTGCCACGAAAAACACCAGATGTACAGCCCAACACAGTGGGGCACAAGAAGAGTGGACCTCACCAACTCTGTGCTGAGCACCATGTGGCCCCCCCCGAGTTCAAAGTAAAAAGAAAACAAGGTACCTGCTGGTGAAAGTGATGGTTGCAACCTGGTGGCAGTCTCAGTCTGCTTGCAGCTCTCATCCTCCTCTGGATCTGAAGAGAGCTCCCAGCCCAAACTCCCAGTTTATATCCACTTAGGCTCCGCCCAGTCCCTCCCCCAGGGTGGAGACTTTCACAATGGGTGATTTACTCTGTGAGATAAACAATGGCCTATTTTTGGCATCCCTGATGGCCCATTAGCAGATATGACCCCTCAGGTGGGGGTGGAGGCAGGAAAACTTCCTTATCTCACAGAAGTTCCTAAACACCCAGCTTGTAGCCTGAAGGGTGGGGTGTGCCTTAGACAATAGCTGCTAATGGGCTATTGTGATCAGTTCGTGGGAAAAAATGGCATAGAGGGTTTAGAATACACACCCATACAGTGACAAACTGGTCCTGGCTACTAAAACCAGGACAACAGTCTATCCACCATGGCCCTGAGTTATGTCACTCTGAAGAGATCCCCCGAGCTTGTGCATGTGGCTTAGTGGCTTTATTCCTAACATACTTAGGAATTTGCATTAGGCTATATGAAAACGAGTTCTATTTGTTTGCACAGTGTGCTGGTTTTGCACCTTTTCCTTGTCTTTAGCTATTAATTCTATATTTTTGTGTCTGCAACTTCAGTATTGTTTTTTTTTTTCATCCTGACTGACACAAAAAGTACTAAACAATATAGGGGTGAAAACAGGTTTCTGTGGAAGCCTATTAAAAATGCTCTCTCCATCCAGAGGAGAATTCTTTGCTACTGACCTCTCAATTAGCCAGTGTTAATGTGTTTCATTCCAATGGCATTGTTTTATCTTTTCAGTGAAACTGCTAAGCAATAGCACATGGAATGTGAGAGGGGAATAACAGGGCACTAAATAGCATGTCCAAGTTAATTCAGGCTAATGGCTATTCCTTTCTCAAGGATCACAGCAATAGTTCAGCTTACATTAGGAGAATTTTCCTAATTATGTGCAGATTTATAGCTTTTCAGTTCTGCAGGTAATTTATAAAAGCTGGAGGGAGATGATGGACTGTTCATATTTGCTCAAGTATTCTCACATTTCCTGCCGTTGAGGTGGATAATGCCAAAACAGATTTCTGCACTACATTACAGAAAAAATGCTTGAAAAATCTGTGGGTTTTGCCAAAACTGTTGATGAGCTATAGCTTGACAAAAAATTAGAGAACATTTTAAAATTTGCCATGCTTTCAGCCAGACTTCAGAGTTTGCTTGGATCTGTGTCAGATCTTTCTCTGATGACAGATCATTGCAGGCAAAAATAAAGCCCCACCCCTTCATAGCGATGTTTTAAGTGAGGTGTGGAACTTTGTGACATCTTTTACTCAAACCTGTCACTGTGAGAGAAAGGGTTATCTTTTCTGAATAAATCTCTAGGTCAAAGGTTAGGGTTGAATGCTTCCTTCTGCCACCAGGTAAATTTTCCATCTCAGAGAATTTACCTGGGACTGGATTTATAACCAAACCGAAAGCTCACACTCCCTCAAGTGAGAGCCATTCAGCCCTGCAACCTAGTAAAACTGCTCTTTAATCTTGCCATTACTCTGTCCTCCATCAGTAAAAAGGGGTCTCTTCTTGTTCATCCTGCCTACTGAAACTCAGAAAACTGGTACAAAAGTTCCTCTCTCCCATGACATTCCCAGGTTCTGCAGAGTGCTGCATAACAAGAGGAAGGATCAGGTGTGGTTGGGCTGACTAGAAGATGAGTACAGTGTGGGCAACTAGAACCACCCAAGAAAGAAAAAATTACCTAAGGAAAGTTAGGAACCAGCTCGTTCCAGCTGCCAGACCTCACTCAGAAGCCCTCAGCAGCTGGAAGCCTCATTTAACCAGCCAGAAGGAACCAGGCTACTTAACACATTTGAAGTACCATAAGGGCATCCCCACTATATGGATAATTGTAACTACCAACTACTGCAGTGTTTGTTGGAAAACTAAGGTGCTATGTTTAATCTATTCTTGTGAAGGAAGTATTTCTTGCTTTGCCAACTACTCAGGGCTTCTCTGAAAGAAAGATCGTTCTTCACAACAATTTGTGGACTAGGTTTATGATCTCGATGGGATTCAGATTTATAAATAAGTTTATAAATAAGTTTATAAATAAGTAAAACAGTCATCCAACTGTAAAAGGGAAAAATGTCACATATCCATCTTACCTACTAGCACCGGTTAGAAAGAGCCACAATATTTCTGCCTATTACATGACATTACATTCCTTATGACCTATGTAAACAATCCCCATTTTTTTATTTACTTAGGTTTTATTCTCTCCGAAGGCCTTCTAATCATATTTACCACTAGGATGGAGCAGCAGCAAAAGAAATTGCTGCATAAACAATAGTGCATTTCAATATTTTAAACTCTACTTCAATCCCCTTGGACTGAAACTATTTAGCAACTGCTTTTATTGTCTTTAAACAGGCTTTCACAATTTAACACTTGCTCAGAGTTAGGTAAATTAAATGCTATTTCACGTGTTTTCACAAAAATAAAAAAAAATTTGGCAATAGCCTGTTTTGTTTGTTGATTTGGCTGAAGCAGATAGCATGACAAAAATACTGAACATTTTAACTTTCATACTTGTAGTGGATAGGAGCCAGAGTGAGAAATGATATTTCTCTTTATTTTTAAGTACCTCTGGGTTTTGGTTAAGAAAAGGTCATTACTGGTTGGTTGCAGGGCTATTGCTGAAGTTAATTTAAACTACTAACTGGTTAAAGTGGCTAATGTTCTTACAGAAATTTGTGCAGAGAGAAAACCAGGTGTTTATTATAATGCAGACAAAGCAGACTGCAGCCCACCATCTGGACATAGAGCTCTAATACACAGCAGCTCCAAGTGCAGTTGCCATTTCCAATATACACTGAGTATTAAAGGAAAACTATGAGAGGGAAACTGTGGTGCTACACTGCTGGCAATTGCCCATTTTTTAATGATAGCCCTGAGTTCACTACATCAGACCCATTCTATTAGACATAAACTTCTAAGACTCCTGGCCTAGGGCCACAGTAAAGGTGTCTTCTTATTGCTGGTCAGCATGTCTTTTTTCCTTGTGAAACTCTAGTTCAACTTTGATTCCATGCCTAACAGAGACTTGTGGCTCTTGGGAAAAGAACCTCCCTATGAAAGGGCAAGCTATAGGAGGCAAATTTGTGTGCATGGTGCTTTGGTTTGTATTAGTATCTTTTTTGATTTTCACTGAAACTTCACAGAGTTCAGTTTTAGAGCAGAAATGTCAGGCCAGCTTGCTAGCAATGCAGTGGTACCTCTGTTAATGATCACTAAGTGGCCCCTGCAACCCTTGTATTGTTTTCTTTAATGAGAAAACCAAGAGGATGTTGAACTCAATTTATATCGACTGGCTTAGTAACCCCCCAGACGCTTTTCTTCAGAGATAATAACACATTATTTAAACCACAAGCTGTCAGCAACTACTGCTCAAATATTGAGGCAACTCACATTAAGAACTCCCACACAGAAACCTGATTTTCTATTATGTGTTTACGTACCAGTCACTGTGTGAGCTCTCAAGCATCAGTAAGAAACATGATCACAGGGAACAGGAAGAAAAAAATGTCACTACAGACACAAAAAGCTAAAACTATGAGCTGACAGTGACTTCAGCAATTTTTGTCCCAATTTCCCTTTGTCATCATGGGCATATATGTACTTGTGCGCACATGTGCACAGAAGAGAGAGCTTGTGAGTCCACACAGACAAGAATATACGTATTTTTTCACAAACAGAATACAAACAGCAGGTAAAAAGCCACGAGGCAGCTTGTCTTTTGAGCAAATACTTTTCATCCACAGATATCACACACACAAGAGAATTATGTAAAAAAACCCCAACCAAACAAACAAAAAAAACAAAAAAACCCACCAAAAACCAGCCTTGAATCTCACCTCCTATTGCTGTCAGATAATGTGCAGATGAAACTAATCAAATCCTGACTTTCTCAGCTGCAGAAGTCTTTCTGCTTTTCCAGGAAAGCTTTGAGGAAGACTCCTGGTGTTGGCTAAAACAGATCCTATGTTTAAATATTATTATCTGCAACTTTTCTAGGTTGATAACTGACTGATGTCATCATACAGCTCTTGCAATATGACAGGAGTGGAGCTCCTCTGAATATTAGGACATTTTTGCTTGTTCCCTTATTTACTGTTGCTTTGTGAGCATTTAATATGGACTGTATTTTTAGTAGATATTGAACTCTTGATGAGGTACATGTGCCGAAGACTCATTGTGGATGAACTTTCCTGAGATTTGTGTTTATTGAAGATTTAGGGTTTTTTGTTGTTTTCTCATTTTGTTTTATCAGGCTCTCCTATGGATTTTAAACCTAAAGACTGTGTAAAATGTTGGGATCTAAATCATAGATTACCCTAGCATAAATGGTTGTTAAAATAGAGGGTTGTGCTCATTTTACATACTGTGTTTTATGTCTGAAAAGTGTTTATCTTAATCTGAAAAACTACCACCATCCAACATCAAGATAGTGTTTTCTGTCCCTAAATACCCACCTAGGCCTTCTGGAATGAAGATTTTGGTGAGGAACTGAGATGTCTTGTTAGGTGGACTCTGAAGCAACCCAGTCACAAACGATCAGAGGGTACACAGATACCAGGTTTAAAATTTATAACCAGAAACCAGCTTCTGACTGTAAACAGAGAAGATGGAGGCAACAATGCAAGTGACTGAAAGCTGGTACTAGAACAGTGGGTGCAAGATAGCATAAATTTGGTGCTGCAGCAATGGGTAAGAGACAGAGGGGTTTTTCAGTTAGAGTGGAAAGGAGGATTGCTATGCAGGAAGTAATCCCATTATAACTTGGACAGTTCTAATTCCCATGAGAAAAAATAAAAATAAGAAACGAAGAAATATTTGATTCCATAGGAAGGAAAAGCAAGGCTATCCTTTAAAAGGATTATATCAAAATAAGGAATACTTGAAGCACAAATATAGATGCCCTCAGTTACTGCCAGGAAAGAGGCTTAAAGACATTTTTGGTCTTAGCAGGCATGATGGCTCTTGTTATGGTACGTTAATTACTGTAATCTGTGTGAGTCATTTATATCCCAAACCCACTCCCAGCTAACTTCCAATCTAGCTAACATTCCTCTATTTTCAGTTTCTACATAAATGCCAATCATAGGAAGAAGAGAATGCCCTCTTCAACCTGTGCCTTTCTGCAGCACAGTGTATCTTAATAGAAACATCTTTATTACTAGAAAGTATCTTCTACTCTAATCTGTACCTCAGGAGAAATCCTAGCTCACATTTCATGGAAAATCATAGGCAAAGGTGGGCTTATTATGGCCATAGATAAGTAATCAATAAGCATTCAAAAAACCCAGACCCATACAAGGAGTGTTCTTAGGAAGTTATGAATAGGCCTAGAAAATTCTAGAGTGAATTACTCTAATCCATGAGATTTGAAAATACTTCTACCCATCTCTGTGGTATGGGTTTGTGTCAAGTTTTACGTCTGTTTTAATATCGAACACATTTAACATTTCATGGGAGCAGAAAATACCATAAATATGGCTTTAACTGTAAGCACTGCCTTGAACAGCAGTCTTAGAGAGAAATACACTCATACACTATGGCCCCCTGAATAACATCAGGAAGGAAGCTTCAAAGGGCATATAAAAAGGTAAAGAAGTTGATTTTGCTTTTCTTCTGTACTGAGTCGAAATTTATCACTGCAGAACTTGGTGTTCCCTTGCAGGTTGGTACTGTTTCCACTAGTGCAGAAAATAAGCAAACAAAAAGTATAGCTTAGAAGACCACAGAAGTGTGACTGAGATTTGAGTATACATGTTAAGGATGTGTTCTTATTTGAGGAAAAACATTAAATGAACACAAAGAGATGCTCAGGCCATGTTGACATTAAATACTTGAAAAAGGCAGGAAAATCCTTGCTACCAAATCTTGGAAAAGACTCTAAATCAAGAAAAAAATTGTGAATACTAATCAAGGTAGTAAAATCATATCAAGCTGAGTAATGAAGACCAAAAGAGTGGTATGCTCCTCACCCCCACGCCACCCCTCCTTAAATGTGAGTATCTTTTGCAGGTCTCATGAGAAGTTTTGCTAAGGAAGCTGTTTTTGAAAGAGTTAATTGCAAGGAAAAATTATTCCTTATAATGATCTGTACAGGGCTCATTTACTCTTATTATTGCAATACACAATTGCATTCACCTGACACAAAACCAAACTGTTTGCTATTGTTAAAAATCTCTGAGCAGTATTTCAATTATTTTGTCTCGGATACATCACTATTATAAACAATTTTTCATAGGGCCATGGCAAGAGAAAGCACTTTTCAGCACACAGATATAAAAGCAATCTCTTCTGCAGCTGTCCCATCACCAAAACTTTATTTAAAACTTGGGAACTTAAATGTCCCATTTATTTGAAATTTTATTTCTTTCACTTTCAATATCTACTGCTGTAGCTAAGAAAAGTGAGAATTCAGTCAAAACCATGGGCTTACTGATTAGCAAATATGGTTGCTGAGTACTGGAACACATACTTCGCTTCCATGATATTGTAAAATCCAAAGCTACTGTTGGATGAGGTTTGCATATAAATCCTCTAGAGAAAAAATAACAAAAAGCAAGTGTAAATAACATCCTCCTGCATTCCCAGCCTCTAGGACTGGATTATGAGATTGCTGAACGTTACACTGATTTAATTTTTTTTTTCTGAAAATTACCATCTCTGCTCAGATGTTCATTTCAGCTGAGGAATTGCTATAGACCAATTACAATAAAACAGGCTCAGTATCACTATAACACTTTTCACACAGCCTTTGACGTCAGTTTTACCGTACAGATTTTTAGCAGACCTCACTACTGGCATAAAATCACTCCTTCAAATATACGTATACTCAGCAAGGCAGAGCTGTGACCAGTTTCCCACAAGCAAAAAAGGCAGGGGGAGAAGTATGTGAAAAAGTGTCCAACCTGGATCCAAAAAGCCAACTGGAAACAAAAGGTTTATCAGTTTCCAGTACACCTCTCAGCATGCTTTAACTTGCACCATGGAGCAGTCTCAGAGCATGCCATCTGGTGTGGTGATCTCTTAGTAAATTTAGTGAATGAAGTAAACTAAAGGGGTATACACTCTAATGGGTCAGCAGTGTTCAGCCTGTGGGACTAGACTGGAGCTAGTCCAAAGTCCATGAGTTCAGCACCGACTGGCTCTACAGATATGCTCCTCCTGCCTTATCCTCTCTGCCAAAATGCACCTGTACTGTGACTCTCACTGCTGGTGAGAGCATTTCCATCACTTCTGGTTAGCTTGATGCTGACAGGGTCACCAATTAATTTTTCCCCAGATCCTGAGTAATGATCACAGATTTGCACAAATACCTGTTGCAGCCAGACTGCTTTTTACTGAGCAACTAGTTGGCTTGGTTATTCCGACGGTTACACTCGCAACAGCCTCACCCTTACCAAAAGAACCCAAAAAGGTTCTAAGTTCCTGTGAGTTTACAGGCAAGTTTGCCAAGCCTCCAGTCACATTCTTCTATGTTTTTGTTTTCATTTCTGCCTATCCTTGCTACTGCTGGGGTTGAAATCTTTGCCAAACCTCCCAGGTTTGCATATTTCCCTCTTTGTACCATCCCAGTTAGAAAACATTGTCGCATGGCAACACAATGCAAAGCATTCATTTAGTGACACAGAACAGTTTAGCTAAAGGCCCTTTCAGCCACACACAGATTCATTTTTGCCGAGAAGACTAGAAAGAAAGAAAGGGAAAACACCCACACATCCTAGAACCCTTCTTTATTTGGAAGAATGGCTTTTAAATTAAGTCAAGCATTATCTTGTTTTGTCATTCATTTATTTAGCAAAGAAAGGAATGAATTCAAATACCCCACACAATGAACACACATTATTCCCTGATATCAAGATGCAGATTTGCTTGTGGACAATTTTCAATGAATCAGTTTTCTTACTATTGAAATCATCTTGTACTGTGCATGGATTTGTGCAGAAGCAATACATTTTGGGCTCAATTCTGTAAACACATTAAAATAAGTAACTTATTACATACATACCACTGATCTCAGTGCAGTTACTTATGTGTTGAGTAAAATCAAACTCAAGAACCTAGCTTTTGCCAGCCAAAATGTAGGCATCCAAATGACACTGAAAATTAGAAGTATATTACTCCAGGCTCACTGCAGTGTTGGTGGAGAGACACAAGCCCTTGCCAGGATGTAACTCTACCCATCCAAGGGTGCTTTTCCAGATGAGACATAGAGGGTGTTGGTGGCAGCTACAATCAGAAATTGGCCAAATGCCTCAAGTAGAGCAAGATAAGCTTGGACCAAACTGTTTACAGAATTGATCTCATACAGCAAAGCCATTATGCATACAATTAACATTAGGAATGTGCTCATGCTGCGCTGATTTTAATAAAACTGGTCCCACATTTAAAGAAGTGAATATATTCATTCTAAAATTATGAGGAAAAAACATTGAAGTATTTAATCCTATTAACATTTTACTTGCATCTGGGACCTCTTACTTTCTTTTCTCTTTTGAACAGCCATATGGTCTGATGTTCTGAGAACTTTCTTCACTGACATAAGTGCTTCAGTAGCTCTTGATTTGTACACTGGCATGGTATTTTCCCAGAGGCTGCTGTGAAGCTCTGGTAGAGCTGACTAAATGTACAGTGTCCTACACCCATGTGAGACTTTAATCAGTACTGCTTAATAGCCTGAAAATCAAAGCCATTTAAGGCTCATTCTTTCTTCCACTCTCTTATGAAAATCCTAATCCTAGTCAAAGATCTCTTGATTAGTTTTAGCCAAACCACACCGCTTCAACAGCAGCTGAGTGCAAATGGCTGGAAAAGCTTCTATGTAAAGTAACTTTAAAAGACCATAAAGATCATCAGACTCAAATCAAACTCCAAGACACATCTGCAAGCACAGGAGTCCACTTTCTAAGCAACTGAGGAACAGACACTATGTATCAGACATAAAAATAAGCAGAAAACCTGTACTCAAGCATACTTTGAGTTAGCCAATGAAAGTATATACCATTCAGGATGTCACTACTTCCTCCTCCCTCCATGCAGCAGGGCTACATGGAAACAGCTTTCCTTAGAGAATTTCAATGTATCTGTGAAAATGTTGGCATTCAAAATAGAGAAGCATTTTTAAACTTATGCAATCAGTGCAAAAGTGGTTTAATAATACTAACTATTGGCATCAGAGGTAATTATTTATCTATAATAGAACACTTTATCCAAGTGAAAAGATAAAGGCTATTTAAGCATGGCATTTGATGAACAAGGAAGTTGATTTTCCCTTTCCAAAACCAGAATAATGCTTTAAGAACCAAATTTTACCCTTGTGTAAATTTGAGAGTTCCACTGGCTCAAACAAGATTTGCAGGCAAATGCTCACGTGCTACATTTTTGACATGAAGTAAAATAAGAGCTTTCATGAAGAAAAGGACATCATTTAGTAGGGGACTTGGCAGTGCTTGGTTAATGGTTGGACTTGATCTTAGACATCTTCCAACCTAAATGATTCTATGAAATCTGCTTTTCACCAAAATATGTGTAGCCTATTTCAGAAAAAATGCTAAATAAAGTAAAAATTAATAGAGACTTCACTTTGCTTTGCTCCATGTATAAGGAAAAGCTGTACTGAATTACCTGGGCAACAGCGTACAATTCAGAATGCGAAAATACTGATACAGGCAGTGTATCTGAGGTGCTCTAAAAGTACCTCAGACACAAACATCTAATGGCTTTGTTGTTTCATAGTCCAGCTTGACAAGGAGATCTTGCCATCAAGTTTTTCTCACTGAAGTGCTGTGGAATTTCCATGTTTACCCTGCAGCTTCAGATTGACTTCTGAATGTATTTCTGCCTGGGATATAGAACACTGAAGTTGAAGAAACTCTATGAGAAAAAAAAGTTTAAAAAAACACTTTCCTGACAAGCTGGCATGGTGCCTCAATGCCATGGGAGTGGCTCAATGACCTGGAACACTTAATATAGTCCCTTGGGAGATGGAAGTGTGAGCAGACTGAGTGTCTGCTAAATGCACTTCTACCTATGATCCTGCAGACTTAACCTAGGGTATTATTACCACATATATAACATGTATCTAACATATGTATTTATCCACAAAAAGAATGGAAAATAGATCACTGTAAAGATAGGTGTGTCTCAAACTACTGAAGAGTTAGAAACAAAAAGCTAATTTCAGTATTTTTAATTAAAAAAAAGTTAAAGTACATAGTTCAAAGATTTTTAAGATATTGGTCTCATAACTAGTAGTCTAAATATAAAATCCATAAGCTGGACTAATGTGCTCTTAATATAGGGGCAGAAAGGAACAGTGTTGCGCGTATGAGTGTATGTACATGTGCTGTTTTTTTCTTGGCAGTAGAAGAAATATAGATTTTATCTTACTTAAATATAAAATTTTTTATTTTGTCATGAACATAGCAATTCATACCAGACTGGTTATGATTTGGAAAGCTTTTCCCCCCCTCTATCTCTTGCAGAGAAAATTTTCTCTTACTCAGGGCAACTTCTCCCTGGAAAACCAAATCTAATGTACAGTAAAAAATCACAAATTATACAGAAGCAGCATTATTATACTTTCTGGAGAGGAACTGTTGTGAAGGTGAGGTGCTTTCACTTGACTGAGTTAGTAAAAGGGAGAATTATTCAGCTGGAAAAAAAATAGGCTTCTGTTCTTAATTATTTTCATAGATGGTAAATGTGCATTCATTTTACTGCACAGCTTTTTAAAGACCACTTGCTCTGAATTTTTTTAAATTTTTCTACAGAACAGAGATTGGAAGCATAGTGCTACATACAGATCTATCTTCATTCAAAAATGTAGCTCACTGACATCTGCAGATACAGTGTTTACCCTTGCTATATAAGGGGTGGACCACCAAAGTGGTGCTCAAATGTAGTCTCTCATGATCAGTGTTTCTTGGTACTTTGTTTTGTTGGTTTTTTTTGGTTTTTTGGTTGTTTTGTTTTTTTTTTTTATACATAGTTGTGTATCATTATCATCTGTACATGTTTTTCTCTATTTGCCTATCATAACATAACCTAATTAGCAAGGGCTCTAAACACAGAATGTAAACATTTCCACTCTGCTTCCCCGTGCATACCTCCCTGGTATTCTAGTGTGATGATCTTTGCTTTTAGAAAGAACATGAAAGCCCAATTCTTTAATCCTTAATATTCACTTGTAATTCCTTGTGAGAAACAAGCTTCTGAGAATAGCAAATGCTGCCTTACTACTATGTACTCTGGAAAATCTGACCCAAGTCCCTGCCCTTTTCCTTTTAGTGATACATCTGTAATTTCAGATACAAAAATAACAATGTCATGAATGTGGGTGAAGACAGACAGAACAAAGAAAAATGGTACAAAACTGCTTCATGTTTCCTCACCTGCCACTACCAAAGGAATCAAAACTGATAATTTAAAACTCCAACAGTATTTTAAATATTTACATCAATGAAGTCCAACAAGACCATTACTTAAAACACTATAAGAATGTTCCTCTAGGGGCTGACTGATGTGGGTTAGACACAGCAGTGAGACAATGCTTTGCAAATATATCTACATTTTCTGAGCCAGCTTTGTTTGTCTGACATGTGCATATAAAGCAAAAGCAGGAAAGGAAAAAGGAGACCTATGATTATGCCTCCACACCCCCCAAGAGCCAGAGATGGCACACAAAATGCGGTGCAGCCACATCATTCTGTGATCAGCCTGGTGGCGAGTGCTACAGCAGAGACAAGTATGTTCCCATACGCACAAACCAAGCTGACTAAGCCTGTGAAATGCCACAACAAACCTGCATGCTGTAGCAAGGCTGCTTTACTAATGACACACAGAAAAACCTTCCAGTTTGCCTCTCCTATCTCACCTCCTCCATCAGTCTCCCTGTGGGACATGCCCTTCCACATCCTCCCAAAAATTAAACTGAACAAGGTGAAGGCTTTACGTGACTGGGCTCAGCTTGCAACTGGAAACCACTGACACTATAGGTGTCTGGGTTAATCACAAGATTGTATCCCTTGGTACAGTCTTCGTCTCTGCGCTCTGAACAGCTGAACTGCAGCCAGAGCGATTTACAGCCAGGGAAGATGAGCTTACAGAGCCCAGAGCTGCTGCAGAGGATCACTAAACCACCATGTTTCTTCTTGTAGTCATTCCCTGTGAGCTCTTTTTGGCAGTGTGAGCTTCAGGAGACTGCACAGAGGGATAACAGCAAAGCTCCCTTTTTAAACCTCAAGGAAATAAAAGACAATGCCTAAAAAAAAAAAAAAAATAAGATTTGTACTCCTGGCACAGGTGTAGAGGTTAACATTATTATTTCTTTTTAAAACTCAGGAATTACTTAGTCACTTGTTAGAGGAATCTGACTGGAAATTTATGAAACAGTGAGGCAATACAATCCTCATGAGTGGTCCAGTGACACTGAGGGGCTACAGCTGCCCCCGACACTGAAGGCCAACCTTGCACTCTGCAACGAAAACATGTCACAAACAGGTGCTTTGGGCTTTTGGCAGCAATGGGACACTGATGGCTTGGATCGTGCTTGAAATGTCTCCGAACTTCATCTCTGAAGCTTCAATCACATGAGCAGTCAAGTAGCACAGGCCTTGGGGACTGGGGAGTTACAGGAGGCCAGAAAATACACAAGCCCATTAGTACTCATCGTAAGTATTGAAATCTGTAAAATAGGTATTAGAATAAGTCTTTGCAGTAAGATGGGGATTGAAGTATTTGTTTCTCTCCTCCAGAATCAGGTTGTTTTTGTTAAATGCCTGGGGGGAAAAAAAAAAAAAAATATATATAAGAAAATGAAAAGAATAAAGGAAAGGTAATCACTAAGCACCAAGTCAATTCTTGTGGCCAATATCTGTGTATAGTAAGCAGTCAAAAATGCATTGAGAAATACCTGTACATTTATGAAAACTTGCATTTACAAGAAGTATCTTCTTATGAAATAATATTCATGCAGAAAACAATTCTACTAAGTAAGTAAAACCAGGCACTTTTCCTCCAATATTACAAAAGTAATTTCATGATTCTATGAATTTTTTAATCATACATATGCAGTTCTTCCCATTAGAATGATTCACATATTATCTTTTTACTGAATAAGAATAATTTTCTCTTTACTGCATTAATGCTGTTATTCTCAAGTGCTGTATGTTGCAGAAATGTCTGAAGGTCTTAAGATGATAAATCCTGTTTTCTAAAAAAGTAATATAGGTATTTAGAGTATGAATTTTCAAAGGGTTGTGGGGTTTCTTTTTGTTCCTGTAGATATCTAGACAGATGATTAGTGGAATTTGAAAAAGCTTTAAATTAGGTTTGTATTCCACCACTGACTGAAAATCCAGAGTTTTCTTGCTGTTTTTAATGAACTCCTTTAAAATGTCTTTAATTAGAAAGAAAAATGCAAAAATTAAAAACTGGATTATCCAGGTAGGATTTAAGAAAAATCCTCATTTGCAAAAAGCTTTGCAGCTGCATGAATAAACTATGTAATCTGAAAATACTGAACTAGGTATTTTCAGAATGCACATCCTTCCTTAATTCAGTGGATCTGAGAAGGAGAGCTATTTTAAAAGGTTACAAAAAGAAGACAGCTGTTTGGGAACAATGATCAAATTATATGGATAACATTACAGACTCTTCAGTAAATCTGTACTGCTGTTTCACACAATATTTTGTGTATAAGCACTATCTGAGGGTCTGACCCAGAATATATTCACCAGATACATTTCGTGTACGAAGACATAGTGCAGGAAGATGAACTGTGCCCTTGACTCTGGATCATCACAGCCAAAGGTTTATCTTCAATATATGTCATGGTGATTGTTAATGGCCCAATTTACCTCTTGAACAAGCCAATAGGGAACATAATTAGGTAAAAAAATCCCCACAAAACAAAACTTGACTGGTCTGCCTTTTTTTTTCCAAGGAAAGGCTGCTGTATTAATTATACACACACACAAAATTTAGCTTCCTGCATAACAGAGGTTGACAAATAAAAGGGTCTGCAACTACAATACCTCAAGTGAAATCTATCTTTGCCAAAAGCAGTCAGCATAATTTGAGTCCAAATGCCACTGCAGAAAACTACCAAGGAGCATTCCTTTGATAAGGCAGAAATGTGTCTAGAAGTACATTCTAGCTCCCAACCCAGTTCTCACCTTGATGGCCTCTACAGAATCATATTTGTCCAGTTTGTTGATATGGTTGGTAATGCTGGTGTTTAGAGGAGCTGGTGACACCGGATGGATGACAGTTGCATCGTGGGACTGCTGTTGGTATCGTTGGCAATAAGTGTAAACAAGCAGGGTAAGAAGGCAACCAAGTATTGAGCTACTTAATCCCACTGCAATCATGTGGAACATGTTGAACTCTGCAGAGTGGAGAGAAGATATTCTTAATTTTAAGGAAGTAGTGGAAAAAGCTTAAGCTTTGGGGAAAACGTAAGCAAGTGTTTGATTCAAATAAGGATAAGGGAATTTTCATGTGTTTCCCTGAAACAATTGCAATGGTTTATCCCTACAGTAGTAAATTCATTTTACTTCCCTGAGGGGATCATTATAAGAGCTGTAAACACTCATACATCTGTCTAAGTATTATGATTGAGATCTTTGAAAGATGCTTAGACAAGTTCAGAAGCCAAATAATAGTTGAGTTGAACTTTGTAGGTTTGAATAGGTCATCAAAATTTTTCTTCAGACTGTATAACAAAGCTTTTGTATAGATAAATTATATATATAATGTATATTTGTTTTGTTTTTGTTTTTCAGTGAACTACAGTATTACCTCCTCTCCTGCCTTTCTAGTTCTTTCTCTTACACATGGTGACTCATGGCAGGACTAACAAAATCCTGATATCTTTGAATCACATTCCTGCTTGATGAGTATCACTGTTTCTGTCCTTTGGTGAATTTGTTCCCTTCTTCAGCTCTCAGAAATTTTCCTTTATTTAAGAGAGAGAGTGAGAAAGAAATAGTAGCATTTTAGGGGAAAATGGGAAGTAGAGAGAGATGGATTCCTTGAAACTCAATATGCTTTTAAACATAGCAGCCAGAGAGTGCAGTCAACAACTCAGAGCCCAGCACTCTCCTGTGTGCTCCACCATTCAAAGATACTGAGGGATGAGATGATGGGAAACCCTCTCCACCTATACAAGGATTAAAATTGAGAGGAAGCTCATTGTTCCATGAAACTGTAAAAGGGAGTCTAAAGCACAATCATACCCTGATGTTACTGAATAAACACCAGATGTGGCACCAGTAGGATTAGATCAAAATAAACAAATCACACTGCTTTCCATTGTTATTTCAAACCAGAGCTGTGCTTTTTGATTGGGAAACAAGTATCAGTGAGACGCTCAGGTTAAAAATTTCATCTTAACATTACTGAAAATTCATTTGTGGCTCTCTAAATGTACAAATGAAAGATTTTAAACTGAAATATTGGCTCTTGTTTTAAAACATCTGTTAGACCTTTTTCACTGTGATACAGACAAATGGGCCCCATTTTGTGTAAATGACTAAGGTAGGACCTTTACATGCCTACTGGGTACTTAGAAACATAAACTAATACTTAGGTGACTAGGTTGACTGCTTCAATATATAAATTATCACTGAAATATCCCTCTACACTTTTATGAAAATTTCCCAGAGTTCAGAACTTAGCAAAATGTTTTCAGAGTCTCGCTGCTAATTGGTAAAAAAATTAAATTACATTATCCTGGCTCCCATAACAAGTTATCGTGCAGAAAAATACCCTTGCATAACCTCTGTGTTTTTATTGTCCTTTATTAAGTTAAAAATGCAGCTTATCTCTGCATGGAAGAATACTAAACCCAGCCAGAGCTATTACCATGACGACCCAGACTAAGCATGATAGCTCAGTTTAAAAAAAA
>VXAU01001442.1:0-93278 GCA_013399695.1 Formicarius rufipectus | reverse complement strand
TTTGGTGGTTTTCAAAGTTCTTCCATTCAAGATTTGTTTTGCTAGCATCAGGACTCTCTGGAATGGAACTTTCTATTTACTTTTTAGGTTTGTCTTTGGCAGTGAAGCTGAAAATGAGTCCCAGATAGAGGCTGAGCCATTAAACTGGTTAGCAGCCTGGTTTTATCTGTTTATTTGGAGTCTCAAAGAGGTTTTTGATGTTACTGTCCTGAAAAAGGTGGAGCAACATTATAAATTTTGACCTACCAATAATTAGATTATTATAAGTATTTCTTTTTGAGACAAGGATGAATGCCATACTGAAAAAGAAGAAAACACAAACATCCAGTAATACATGTTCTTGTCTCTAAGGTCACCAATGAAAGATAGATATTTAATGAGAAATCCTGTAATAACTACATTTTTCTGTACAAGTAGATACTTTTTCTGTGCAAGTGTAAATAATGAGTATGCACTATTTAGAAGGTAGAATCAGACTAAGGGAGTAAAAACAAAAGCAAAAATCTTGGAATCAGTATTTCAGCATTTAATACACATCTCAAGTTGAAAAGCTTACCTCCACATCGTTTATCTTCCATGCTGCTGGATCGTGCCACAGATATTTCTAGAAAAATAAATAAACCACTTAGGCCAAGGAGAAAAAAAAATATTACAGAGAACTACTAGTTTGATAAATATAGTAAGGATTTAAAAATTCATTCTATTACATTTACTTCAAATTGAAAGTAAAAAAACATTTTGATTGTGTGGTAGAATTAAGAAAAAGGTCCCATGACATCTTCAGGTTTTTTTGTATCCCAAGCAAAAGCAGCAAATTATTTTTAATTTTTACCTCAAAATGTCTCTGGAATTAAAAAGATGAAGGGAACATGAAAACATTATTTGTAGAGCTTAAGCATGTGGAGAAATAGTTGATTTACTGAATAGTAAAATTAACTACAGTTTCATTACCTTGTGTTCAAACGGTCTCATTACTTTTAGAAGTCATGTCTAGCACTAATGTGAAAAATGGGAATATACACATCTTCAAAAAAGACAACTGCCAACTTCACAGGTCTCAGCTGTAAACTACTAAAATGTAATTCTAGTCTGTATCCTTACCATTTTGAAATTGAAAAAAATTCTGAAAAAATACTGAATAAAATCTGTTGGCAATAAAATTTTCCCACCTTTTACTGCCAGACCGTGGGTTCTGTGAAGGGAAATCCTGTCTTACAAATCAGTCTTTTGAACTTCTTTGAAGGGGTCAAGGATCATGTGTATATGAGTGGAGTAACTGACACAGTCTACCTGCATTTCAAAAACCATAATTTTAAGTTCTTTGACAATGGCTCTCCAAGCAATAAATGAAATGAGGCAAGAGATACAACACCAGGCTAGTACTATGTGCCCAGTTCTTATAATGGAGGAAGGTAACTTCTGCAGGAACCTAGGCTTTCCAGCAAAGAGCTAGAAAAGCAGTAAGCAAATGTAGTTTGGAAGTTTGCTGATGACACAAAGTGCTGGTAGCATGGACAAGGGAATGCTGTGAAGAATTGTAGAAGGGCCTTATAAAACGAGGCAATAAAACAACAAATGAAACAATGTAGATCAGTGCAAAGTGGTGTATACATGCTGAAAAGAACTCCTAGTTTCACCCATCCATTACTACTCATGACTGAGACTTGGGGGTTATGACAAATTATTCTGGGATAATATCAAATTAGTGTTTGGAAGCAACAGAAAAGGAAAACCAAATGCTAGATACTACCAAGAAAGCAATACTGAATAGAACAGGGCATCAACATTATGGTACTTTACAAATCTGTGTGCTGTCCACACCATGAACACTGTGGGCAGCTCTGGTTTTCCCATTCAAGGATGTCTCTGTTAGAACTAACAAACAGGCCAGAGAAGGGGAAGAATGACACACACTAGAGTCTGCAAGAGGAACTAAGAGGAGGCACTCCACTTCCCCAAGATGATCCACATGCAGCTACTACAAAAGAGATCACATTTTTTTACCTTTATTCACATGCTAAATCAATGCTAACTATTTTCAAAATGATAAAACATTAGACCTGATAGAACAGCACTCTCATGAGAGAGTTAAAGGCTGAAAGCATACTTTGTCTCACTGACACTGTTAATTCACAATCACAGAATCATTTCTATTGGAACAGACCTTCAGAATCATCGAGTCCAAGCATTAATAAACACTCCCAAGTTCATCACTAAACCATGTCCCTAAGAGCCACATCTACATAGTTTTCAAATATTTCCAGGGATGCTGACTCCATCATCTTCCTAAGCAGTTTGTTCCAGTGCTTGACAATCCAATCTAAATCTCCCCTGGTGCAAATTAAGGCTGATTCTTCTTGTCCCATCATTTGCTACTTGGGAGAAGAGATTTCTCTCCCCCTAACTCCTTTCAAGTAGTTGTAGAAAGTGCAAAGGTTCCCTCTGAGCCTCCTTTTCTGCAGCCTAAATAATCCCAGCTCCCTCATGGGACTTGTGGTCCAGATCGTTCTCTTGCCCTTCTCTGGACATGCTCCAGCACCTCAGTGTCTTTCTTGTAGTTAAAGGCCCGGAACTGAACACAGGATATGACATGTGGCCTCACCAGTGCTGAGTACAACGAGACAATTTGAGAAGGAGGGATGAACAAACCAGAAGGACAAGAGAAGAGGTGGCTCATTTCAGATTCTGAAAACACCTACTTTCCAAAACAAGATGTAGAGTTTATATTGGATTAAGCTGGAGATTCAGAAAATGTGAGTATTAACAGAGCTTCAAAGGTCTTAGAAAAATGGGAAAATACAATGTGGGAGCTTTTGCTTTCACACTGACATTTTTCACATCCCTTTTAGAGGATAAGAGCATTAGGGAGTTAAAGCATTATGCACCATCCATAAAAACACTGTTTAAATTCGTTGATGTATTCATTATATTGTATTATACCAAACAGCCACATGAAAAAAAAGTTTGCTGCACTGAGTAAACACAGTAACATTTCAAATAATACATTAAAATGTAAATTCTCTGCCTGTGAAAAGAGAGCTAGTTTTCTTTAATGTACACAGGGAGAAAGATGACTTAACAGCAGCATATTGTGACCACCCATATTGTTGTGTGGATTTAAATGACTGCTGTGATTTAAAAACAAAAGCATAGTCATGAGTTTCAACAAATGCTATACAGTAATACATAATATGACTATCCATCAGGTACTTAGCAGTCAGAAGGAGATAAGGACTGGAACAAAGTTAATAAGTTTCTAAGTGGTTATTAATTTAAAGGACTCTGAAATGATTTCCAGATTAATTACCACAGCACCCATTTTGTATATGCAAACCACAAAACCTAGAAGAATATTTATTTAATAACCCTAGAGGCTCCACTGAAAATAAAAGGAGAACTGTTTCTACGTGCTCTCTATAGTCATCCTCTGCTACCAAGTAGGACAGGAAGGACCTGCAGAATGCTGTGACAGTGACTAACCAAAGTCCCAGATGGTGACAAGAGGGACAGCTCCACAGCACTGGGAGCCATGGGCAGATTTTCCTGTAGACACCAGATCTAAGAGCATCACCTCTGCACAGTAGACCAACATGCTTTGGCTGACAAAAGGCAAGTTCTGCTCCAGCTCATGGCTCTGCACAGTGCAGTCTGGAACAGTGCTATACCTTGCTCCTGAAACCTTGAGAGATTTCACTAATCCTTCAAGGAGCTGCCTGATCTCACCTGGTATAAAGTTGGAGTCCAAAGCACAGGGTTGGCTCTCTGTGGTGTTGCCTGTGCACTGGCTGCCCACAGGAAACAAAATGATGCACTGACGAGTGCGGATCTGGAAGCCAGAGGAGTCGCAGTCAGACCACTTGGACCACTCGGACCAGCTGTCTGCAACAGGCAGAGAGGGACACATGTAGACACTGCAATTAAAGTCTTCAAGTACACTGAGTGAGAGAGAAATAGCTTGTATTTCTGGGTTATGGCAGAAGGCCTCATTCCCCAGCTACCACCAACTATCAGAGGGCAGCTCCTTCATTCCAATAAAACAAAAGCAGTTCAGGTTTGGCAAAAGTCTCTGAAATGTAGAGTGTGAATGGTAAATTCAGTGCAGACGTGGTTTGGGCTTCTGCCACGGTCTCTGTGTGTGGAAGTGAGAAGTCAGAGGGATCCTGCAGTGGTGACTGAAAGAGTGATTGCTGTGTAATTAATTCTGGTCTAGGTCATTAGGGTGGACAAGGCCATTGTCTTTGTTTATGTACCTGACTAGCAGTGATGAGAGCTAAAAGAGATCTGAAATAGGATGTGTATTTAACCACAAAAATAGTACTTTTTGAAGATATTTAAAACATATTTCTTTGAGCTTCTGCTATTTCGGGTCCATTTCTTGGCTGTAGAAATTGCTCATCAAGTATTCTCACCTTTTCTTCCCCACTCAGTTTATTGTCAGCTTCTATTTCTTTCCCATATTTCTTCCTCTCTTTAAATAGTTTTGATTAAGACATTTTTGTTTCATACCTGTGTGAACTCAGATAGTTCCCTTAAATGAAGTGAATTGATCTAATTCCCATGAGGTACTGTGAATTTACTGCACTCAGCATTCTTACAATTCAAGCACAAGTCCTGCTTAGATAGGAGTCTTCCAAATTTGGAAAATACAGTAAAGACAGAACCCTATTAAACTGCCCTCTTTCTTCTGTCAGCTTTCCCATGGAGATAGTTTTTGTGGTTTTGACATGGAATAAACAGTCCTACTATCCCAAATCAAGCTTGTTTCTACTTCAAAATTTTAATTGATTTTATGCCTATATGAGGCAAATTTACAAATTTCATTTTGCTTCAAATGAAAAAGCATATATTATCTAATTTTGATTTAAGTTAGATTGAACAACATATAAAACTGTGAACAAATGAAGCTTTTTTACACTGCCAATCAGGTGGAAAGTCAGAAAAGTTTTTCACTGTTTTAGACCTCTTTCAATACGTTGTATAAATCCAGCATACAAGGTTTACATTTACTCATTACTTTCCCATTGTTCACACAGGAAAAAAAGTTAAAACTCTTAGTCATCTAAAATTTAACAGACTGCAGCAGGAATATTTGAAACTGCAGTCTTGAAAAATGTCAAGCAATAGATGATGTTAGCAGCTCAGGTAAGAACCTGGATATTGGTATTTAGGAACAATTAACAACTGCGTGGATGAGATCTCATTTGAACAACAGGGAAAATGTCTCAATACAATCAGCTTGTAGGATCTTGTTATTGTGAGTGGCTGGAATACTCAGCTCTGTCCTTTAGCTTTTCTGTTTCTTAGGAAAGGTCCTGGGAGGGTCTCATTTGCAGAGTGGGTAGGAGGAGCACAGAGGTAGATGACATAATGTAGTTCAATCCTACTTCTGCAGGGTAGGAGAGTTGAGGTGGGAATCAAGCAAATGGACAGGTTTCTTCCTGATTCTGTAATACAGAATATCCAGAAGCTCATGTTGCCACCTCCAGTGTCAGCTGCTGTATCTATGTAAATATTTAATAACAATATAGACCTGCTCGATGATTACAAATCTTGGTCCAGGTCTCATGGGTGGCAGAGAGCATGCTTAAGACAGCCAAGACTCCTGTGCAGTGCTGGTATAATTGGGCTATATGCAGTAGGTGCCAAAATACTTGCGAGCATACTAAATACACCTTATTGGCTGGTTTGTTTAGCAGCCCCATCTTGTCCAATGTGCTTTTGGCCTCCCAAGTTGTTTGTTTCAGGAACCACATCTCATGATAAAACATAAACTTCAGAGTACACACAGATCATGCTAGGTCACATATGGGTAACTGGGCCAGGTTACTGTTTCAGCCTGCTCTTTAGGGGACCCATAAAAACACTGTGCATTGGGACCTTCCCACGTATGCAACACAGGGCATCTCCCTCCCATCCTGAGTCCCACAGAGCACTCCAGACACTACAGCACAAGCAGCCAGTGGGTCTGGTGCCACAATGGTGCTTCATCTGGCACACAGAATCACAGGAGAGAGGGGACATCAGTGCAAGCATGAAAGGGATGATCATCCCAGTAATGGTGGATCCTTGTACCAAAACTGTGCTTTGAGGAGGGCTGCTGTTGGAAGCTCAGAGAGCCACAGAGAAGTAAAGCACCCAAGGCTGATAGAGGTATGATTTCAAGTTGTCAGACCTGCCCTTTGTGAAGCCACTCTCTCTGCCATCACAGGGACACTGAACCCATAGATTTTCCTGCACTTTACTGACTCTGTTATCCTGTATTATCCCTTTGATTTCTTTATCTTCACAGTATATGAGGTTCTCTTGCACCTCAGGAAGACTCCTCTCAACTTCCTCCTCAGTTCTTTGCAAAAGACATGAGAACGTAAAGGACAGTGTGGACCAGAGAGATGCTTAACCTGGAACTGCTTTTCACCTATAACGTGGAAATGCTTACTCATGACATATCACATCATCTTCCTGTGGAGTCTTGGCTGGCCTTTGAAGCCAGGTTAAATTCAAGCAGTTCCTAAGAGATCCCTTGGTGAAGGAGGCACCTCAGAAAGATCAGATTAATCAGTGTAAGAGTAAAAATCTGTTTCATGCAGAACTACACCATCATTCTAAATGCTCAACTGCTTTATCCATTATTTGCATGTGTGAGTTACCAATTCAAGGACAAAACCTATTTTGGCATTGCAAGTGATTACACTTACTGATAAGTAGCCTGCAAACCACTAATGACAATACTGCAGTGTTTCCTTTCATATCAGTGCAATTGCATTTGAATAAATTAAAAGAAAACCCACAAACTCAATGACAGAGGTTCAGAGCTTATAAAAGATTAGAAATGCTGACATATTTTGCAGACACGAGTCTGTTACTTTCTGTTAAGCACATACTCAAATACTTTCTGTTGGATTTGCCAATAAATTTCTATATCCTCAAGAAATCCTTAGTATCAGGATTTCAGAAAGTTTAGTACTCTGTTAGTTTTGTTTGGGGGGGAAAAAAAAAAAAAAGTGTACTATTTCAAATGCCAAAAAAATCTTTGCTCTTCTCACAACTTAAGAAATGTTATAAATCATTTCCATTTTTGCATATGTATTTCTACGTTGCTTGGTTGTTCTTGATTTCAAGTGTCATTGCTATTAACCATATCACTCAAGCAGTGAATGTCACCAATGGTAGTTTCAGATCTGCACAAGGAAGAACCACTCTTCACCTGCTCCTCAGTACAAGAAAATGGCTTTGCAAGGATTTGGGAGTCTTTCCAAACTTGTGGGACTGCAGTTATCTTTGACTCATACCAACGAGAAATGCCAGCAGTAAAAAGTAGTTTTGAAATCTATTTTGTAAACATGGGGCAAAAACCATTCTCACCGCTAGCTGATGATGTGCTGTTTCAAAAACCTTTGGCAAATTTTCAGTGAGATTGAAATATTAATAACATATTACAGAATCTGAGAAATAAATTTTAAGCCTCCTAAATGTTATTGTTTTATAAGGGTTTCCACTTCCTTGAGCCAAAATGAAACTAACCTCCTCCTCCATTCCACGTCCTCCCCAAAAATCTGGGTAACAGGCAGGTCAAAATAATATGAAGATATTATCTGCAAATGTCTGCAAAGTGTCATTTATAGGAAAACGGTGGTAGAAAATAAATGCACAACAAGAGAAATAACTACAATACTAGCTCAATGAACACACAAGCTCTGACCTTTTAAAGATACCTTAAGGATCTCAAGGCAGCTATGTAACCTCTACATACACTATTTGTCTCAAAAAACCAAATCATCAACTGATTTCTATGTTGGTTTTTTTTTCTAAGCAAGACACAGAATGTCGCATCTGCTTTAATTTTGACAAAGTAGGTACTTTTATTCTGCTGGAGGACATGCAGTGCCTAGAAAAGGGTATTAACTTACACTGCAGTTCATCACAAGTAATAGGATCCATAAATTCAAACTCATGGGGCTTGTGCCTTCACATGCACAGCCTCACCATATGGGTGGAAAACTTCTGCTATGAGTCTAGGAGCTCTAAGTGAAGCAAGTAATGCAGTGTGACATCAGAGCTGCTTTCCTTTGGCTGCTGCCTGTAATCCACTAATCAGCAATAAATGAAACTTTATGTGGTTTTAATTTCAATTTCTCACTTCAATTTCATGAAAAAAATGAGTTTCCTTTAATCTGGGTCAAAAGGCAGAGTCAAAGTTACGGAAAAAGACATGATCCATAATATCATACAACTAGAGACATTTCATCCACTAAGTACTCCACAGTCATTTAAAAAGATGAAGAATTTGTTCCTTAACATCCAAAATTGAACAAGTTATTTTACATAGCATGTTAAGGTTTTGTTCATGTTTTATATGAAAACAGGGCAAATGTTATCTACTTGAAAGACCATGTGATAACACATGTTGAATAGCAACCTCATCAATTTGCTTGCTGTGAATCATCAGTGTTATAACAAACACACTTCTTCTTGATATTAAGTCTCACAAACCGTTTGCATGATCCACTTCAAATATTACACAATTTTAGTTAATCCAGATCCAGACCTGGTAACGTAAATTTCAGTTTTTAAAGAGAGAGGGAGGAGGTGGTTTCCTCTATACTATATCCTGCTGTTACTTGCTTTTACAATTCTACCATAGCACTGTAGAATGTAAGAGCTGATTATGCACTTAATAAGGGAAATAAATTATTTGCTTCTAAATAATAGAACAAGGACACGATGTTGCTGAACTGTGAATGCCTTATTCAGTGGCACAAAAACAACAAAGATGCATGGGGTGATTTGCCATACCTGGACAGGGCTGTGTGTTGCAGAGTGCTTCTTCAGTGTGCAGTCCAAGGCAGATATCTCCTCCATATGCTGGTGCTGGGTTTGTGCAGGAGCGGGTTCTCATGTAATGTCCCCCTCCACAAGTTGCTGAGCACTTTGACCAAGATGACCAACAAGACCAGCCTCCATCCACTGAAAAGACAAAAAATACCATATTTTTTGAAGCTGATACTAGACATGACAAAATCCATCCCATCTTTCTCATATTCTGTGGATCTAATTCATGCCATAGTGAAACTATTGGACATTTGTAGGTGCCCCTGAACATAGGCCCACAAATTTGATCTTACCACAATGCAATTTGATTTACATATTTTAAAAGTATCTGCAATGCTGGAAAGCTTAACAATATTACTCATCCATATCAGACACTTTCAGTGGGTACCATAATATATTTAAGGCTAACAGTCTTTTCTCACTTCTGAGGAAGCTAAATACCAAAGCTTGTTTAGCAGAAGTATTATGAGCTCAGAGTATTTTTTTTTATTGATAACAAAAAATTAGCCAAATAATAGCAACAGAAGGATGGGGGAAAACAGATTTTTTTTTTTTTTTTTGCAACTCAGTTGGATTTCCTTAGACCTACAACAGATTTCAAATGACCTAACACACTTGCAGGGTTTGACAGGCCAATATAAAGTTACAATTTTAACACAGCACTGGCATAGATGTGAGCTGCAGAACAACAACAGAAGTTCAAAAAAAAAAAAATCAGCATATAAGCATACAAAAAGGAGGTACCACTTTAAGTTTCAAACCTAAATTGTTGAGGAATAAATGTTACTATTCCCCCAATCCCCCTCGCCCTTTTGTGTGTACGAATTCAAGTACGTCAAACAGTTCTCCAGTCAGAGTTTTCCGAAGATTCTTCTGAAATGTAGGCTGCATTTCATGGAAGACTCATTTGGCAGATGGCTTTTGACACATGACCACTAGACAAGCTTTTAATGAAAGTTCACCCCATTGCCTGCAACAGATTGGCTCCTTTGCAACCTCTGTTCTCATAGCTACTGCTCCAGGATGTATTTTGTTTTTCGTGACCACATTACAGCTCATCTGCCAAAGGCTTTCTACCTGCAACCACATGACAAAGTCAGATGTACTTCTCTCAAGGACAGAATTCCTGCTGCAAAAAATCTCAGTATTTTGTTAATCTCTCTTTCTGTTAAAAAAAAAAAAAAAAAAAGATAAACCCTTAAACTTTCAAAATTTTCATACACTACATAAAAACAAAAACAAAAACAAAGAAAAAGGGAATTTATTTTCAAACTTCTATTTAAAGTGTAATCACTTACTTTCTCAATTATCAATTAAGGAAATTATTTACCATGTCTGCAATTGACTGAAACAAAGCAGTGTGCAATTCAACCGACACCGATAGATGAGCCCCTAGGTATGATAAAGGCAATGTGCCAGTAAGTTTTGCTTTACAACAGTGTCCTAAAAGAAGCAGAGGTTTCACCTTTTCTTCTCCTATCACTCATAGCAGCAGAGGGCTTTTTACCACATAAGATGGAAATTTTTTATTTTCCACTTTTAAAAATACTGGGTAAAATAACTTTTCCTGTTATAATAATTTTTACAGTACACTCATTTAAGACATATTTGTAAAACTTCGTTTTGCTGGAAAAATTGATAGTTGCTGAACTCTTCAAAACACCCATCTAACACTTCACAATGACTCTTGGACTTTTCTGTTCAATTAATGAGACAGCCTTTCAAGGAGCAGTTTCTGCTGGAATGCTAGTTCATGATTATCTCTTACAACAGAAACAAAAAAACCCCAAAAACTTATAATGAAAATATCTGTATTCATTTGCAGTTAAATTCTCTCTTAGATCAAGATATAGAACATTTTAAAAATATTCATTTTGGCTTTGTAGCATTACATATCACAAATGTATTTGGTGAGTCAAGTAGAATGATTTCTATGCAAAGACTTCAACAGTGAAAAAAATGAATTTTCATATTAAGACCTATATGTGCATTTTTCAATGTAATTTCAGTTATAGAACAGCCTCAGCTTTTCAACTGCTAATCAAACAGGTAATTCACTAATGCATACATTAGGCTACTTACTAATCATGTAAGTAAAGTTGTTGAATATACAGCATCCTATTCCCTATATTGTTTGTTTGCAACATTATCCTAAATATCAAGAAAGCATGGAGTTGGCACTTCCTCGGTAAGAACTGTAGTTGCAAAAACATTTGTAAGTAATGTATCTGGACTCTGAAGTCTGATTGGACAGACAGGATTTGTGGAATCTGGTACTGTATTCCAAATATGCAATTTAAATAAATTATTTCCACTATTAAGGCATTAAATGATTGCTACATTTTTTTCCCCAGGATATATTTACCAACCAAATCATCTAATTATACAGATGATTGAGAGAGTTTTTATACCACCTATCATAAATAAATACTGCATCTCAGTAGAATACTTGACTTATTCTCATTCATATTTTTCTTATTCATACTTTTCACTGGAAAACAAATGTGTCTTTTTGCCTGAGATAACTCTGTTAATGTTGTATTATGCAAGCTCATATCTAAGAAATCCATAGGTTATTTGTCTTCAGTGCAGGTGAAATATACTGTGCAATTTTATAACATGGTATCTTTTATTCAGAACTTGCCTCTTTTTTCTTTCTTTTAAAATTATGTCAAATAAAAGCAGAAACTGTTACCCAAGCTATTCATTTCATGACATATTTAAGGCTTTACCTTTCCAGATACTCCCTTTTTAGTTTTTTGATTTTTTCTTTAAAGTGATTGTTGACTAGCTCAAAATGAATAATCAGAGGTATACCTGCTGCAGCACACAGACTTCCACAAAACAGAATTGATTCTACCTGAGATTGCCTAGACAGAATATAAATTGCCTGCAAACATTACCTGTGCATTGTTCACTATAATGGAGACAGTGACCCCCAACACTTTTCTATTTAGTTTTCAATGGACCAGACATACAAATGTGCGTGCATTTGAAACTATGCCATCGATTGGTAAGTGGCTGAGAACAGAGACCGATGTGACACCCAGGAATGTCACCATGTTTCACAACTGAAGTGATCAAGGCTGTACTATATGACTTCAGATGCAAAGGGAGAATTAGGTTGGGGGAAGACAGGAAAGGACAAATATAATAGACAATGTTAGATTTCATCTTAGTTGAGCTGGACAGTGCAATTATGACTGAGGTTTTTAGAAACTATTTATTGACAGGCTGCCTTCCTAAATCTCCAGCCTTTCAAGGACTATCAAAAGTACCTCTTTTATTTGTCCCCAGAATTCTTCTTTTCAGCCAGAGAGGATGATAAGGCATCATCATGGTTAAATAAGATCAAAGCAGTGGGTATTTACTGCTTGAGTTTTTACAAGACCTAAATAGAGCTCTGTGGTTTCTTTCATCTTTCTTTAAGTTGCTTAGCAACACAGAACCATCTGGGTTTTTTTTCTTTCCTTTTTTTTTTTTTTTCTTTTGTCATAGAGTCCTTAATGTTATTTCTGCCTCTTATAGGAGGAAAAATACACAGCTGCAGGGAGAGTCACTACAAGTTCTTTACATAACACTTTTGCAGAGCTGTTGGACAAAAGAAAGTCGTTAAAGCAGTTCCACAATGAAAGATTTAGAGAGTCTTTCCATTTTCTGACAACTGCTGAGGTTGATCCCTCTAGGAAGAAGGCTCCCTTCAGCTAGCAGGGTGCTCTCAAACAATGCTCTTTTTTTTTTGAAGTAAAGCAAACAACTTTCTGCCTACTGGCTGTTGTTGAGGTTAATGAATATATTCACTATAATAAAAAAAAAAATCACACCATAGTGAAGAGGATGTACTGGGAAGAAACAGTGTGCAGAAATGGGATCTCCTGAGGACATGACAAAACATCCATGCTACTGGAGAATTTCCAATAGACAGTTAAGTAAACTGGATACTCTGCTTTGCATTTTGGATTTTACAAGGAATGGAAGGAAGCGTGGGAAGAAGCACTGACCTCACCTAAGAAGAGAGACACAATTGCAGGCTTCTTCATATACTGTTTGGTCTCATTTCAAATTTAAACAATCAAAAAAGCCAAACAAAAACTTTTATTTTTTTTTTAATGTGTATGCCTTTAGGTTTATAACTTTTCATGCTTATTTTTTAAAAAATGTGGCAAAAGAGAATAAAAAATGCCGAAAAGTCAGTCTTTCCTGTATGCAGATTGAATATTAATAGAGGGGTAGTAGTCCTGTCCAGCTGCAGAAATGCTAAAGTCAGATCTGGGAACATGTGTGTTGGGCAGCCTACAGACCCAAGAGAACATTGCTCCCTTCCAGACACCTGGGCATAATCCCATTACACATCATTTAGTCTCCTGCTTTCTCCTAATCCTGTGGGATATTGATGCATGTTTCAGTATGCGGAAAGAGCAATTTTTACATCATGGTTTACAAAGTCAAAGTCTTGTTTCTGTGATGCTACCTTCTAATCATAAAAGCAGTGTTGGATGAAACAGTCAACATAGTGTGATGCAGAAATACAAAAGGCAAATAAATGCTTCTAAGGAAAGAACAGCTACAAAATATAAGGATCCACTCAGGTTTAAGTCTGCAACTGAGCATCTTTAGTTAGAAAAGCAATAGTTGCTTCAAAGGGCAGTCCTTTCCTCTTCTTGCTGGCTACAGAAGCAGCCCAGAGAGCTCAATGCATGTGCAGAGATGGGCTTCAGCAGCACAGAGACAAGCCTCACTGGAGTAATTTTTTCTTTTTGCTTCTGATTTAAGAAGTTATTGCAGGACAGATTTTGTCTTCTTTTTTAAATACATTCCTGCTTCCTTGTGGCCAAGTATGGCTTCAAAGGGGAAAACAAAAACAAAAACAAAAACAAACAAACAAAACAAACCACAAAAAACCCCCCAAACAAAACAAAACAAAAACAAACAAAAAACACACACACAAAAAACCCACAAACAAACAAACAAACAAAACCCCAAAAAAAACCCAACCCAGTAAACTATACCTAGTTTTAGGGCATGCATAAATAAATAGTCTTTCAA
This sequence comes from Formicarius rufipectus, assembly GCA_013399695.1. NCBI lineage: Eukaryota > Metazoa > Chordata > Aves > Passeriformes > Formicariidae > Formicarius > Formicarius rufipectus. The sequence goes on along the minus strand of VXAU01001442.1, from coordinate 79,403 downwards.
GGAGTTTTCTATAGCTGAAACTAGTTATTGTTATTAGCAAGCTTAGTGATATATGAATTTATTCAGTTCTTCCTAGCCAAATCAAACTAAAACTAGTATAATAAAAATCTGCAATCAGTAAAATTCCAAAATATTGTCATGAAACATCAGAATTTCCAATCTAAGAGATGGCAACTGTCCTTTCCTTCTGATCCACCAGTATGCTCCAAGACGAGGGAAAGGGATCTCCTGTAGCTCATGCTACTCAGTGGGGCTCATGTAGGTCTGCTTTAAATGCCTAATTAAGGCACACTGGCTAAGTGTCCCTATACCCCTATGCAAAAGAGAAGGTTACAAGAAATAAAGGAAAAATGAAGAAAAGTTGTCTTTTTCTATACAAATAACTGAAGAGATGTGTAATATCATGAACTAGGACAGCGTTCCTCATGTTTGGTTATTATTATTTTCAGGCCAACATATCTGTTAGTAAAGTCCTTTAATTTCTGTAGATTTGCAGAATTTACCATCCAAACAATGTTTCTCTTCATCATTGATTTCTCTTTGTAGAATAAATATCTTGCAAGCCCCCAAGGATAACAAAACTCTGATATGAGTGATTACAGATTTCTTTCTTTTAGTATTGATTGCATATTAGAAATAAAAAAACTCAGAAATGTCAGTGAGCATTCACAGATCCTTTCTATAGTTATTGAGGCTGTTCAGCTCTTGCCAGCTCAATGATATTTACATCTATGAGGCATAAAAAACGAGCTGAGTCACAGAGCCAAAGCATAACTTGCTAGTGCAAGACAATAGTTCAGATTCTCTTGCCCTTCCAAGTAGTTTAGCCACATGGAGAACATACTTTACCCTATACTGACTTGCAAACTATTTCATCAGATTATCTGGGAGAGTGTTAGTTGAAGGTAAAATTGTATGAGGGATTATTCTAAAACTCGAACAACACAGACAAAATATCTTCCAGGGCCTAGGTACAATTTCTGGCAATTTTCTGTCACTGTTCAATTTACTATTATATACTCATCCTTCAATGAGCGAAAAGTAAACTGCCCAGTGACTGCTAGCAATCTGCACATCAGTGGGCCATTTACTACTGCGGAAAAAAACGTCATTGTTTCTCTCTCCCCTGCAGGTTCAAAAAACATTTAATAGTACCCACTGAAGGCAGGTTCTAGATGACCACAGAAATTTTTTTAAGTTCTGGGATCCTGCAGCACATTTAACCATAAATTACTGGCTGTTCTGCAAGAATATTCTGCTGCAGGAGACTGAACCAGACAAGACAACCTTGTACCCTTTTATTGCTCCATGGGCTTTTTCAGTGTGTTAGTCCTTTAGAGCACTGAGTATCGTCCAGGGCAACAGTGACCCCCCAAAATTGTTTGAGAAGCAGAAAGTCCTATTGACTTTCAGCATGACTTAAACACTGCTCAGTGTATTTCCCTATCACTCCTCTTTCTCAGCAGTTTATATCATGAAGGGTTGATTGTTGCCGATGACTTTTTGCACTGACACAGTTTTAGTGTTTTAGATCCTGCCTGCAATAAGAGGAAGTAGGAGCAATGCAGAACCTGAGCCTGTACTAGCAGGAAGGGTTCTTTATGGCTGCCATTGTACCCTTTCCTACTAACCAGAATATTTCTGAAAGTGTAATAACTGGATTGTAACTAAATGGCTCTGTGCCAGCAGAGAGCAGGTGAAGCTGTCCTTACCTTGAGGGAGATCAGGTAAATCTTCAAAAGCATTAAATTCTTCTTTGTAGCAATTTTATTTCTAGTACTATAGGAAATGCTTTCAGGTCAAGGTCAGAACAAAATCTCCTCACACTCCTTCAGCTTTCTGCCTGCACTACACTTATCTACAAGGACAAGAATGAACTATGCAGACTCTCTGTTTTCCTCCTTGATGCTCACACTGGAATGAAGGGCCTGACACATTTACTCCATATTTATTGACAGCTTAGTCCATGTGACGAGTTTCAATGAGATCTGCACTGATACCAACCTCTTTCATCAACATCAGCAAGGGCTGTATGATCAAAGCCTAACAGGGACATTTTAGAAACACTCAGATTGCTACAAGTAAGAATTACAGAGCTATCCTAAATATTATAAGCACCCATGAAATCCAGTCCCTAGCATAGTGGTTAACAAGAAGGCTGAAAACTGATTCAAATGTGGTCTCTCTTCCTGGCTACTCTCATCCGTGTTTGTGGGGTCTGTTGGGTTTGTACATGAGGGTCTGTACCAAAGGCTCTTCACTCATGTATGGTTTATGTCTGCCCTTTCTTAATGATGCCTCATGAATGTCAGCCTAACAGATGTTCATGTTTAGCCACCAATTTAACTGTCTGCGACTTCCATTAAAAATTAAGAAAATCAAAATTCCTTGGTATACTTCTCTAATAAAAATTTATTCCCTTTCTACACATTTATAAACAGGTCAAATTTATGGATAACCCTTATTCTGCAATCATTTTTTACTCTCTCATATCTTAAAGAAAAAAAAAATCAATACTATCTACTGCTTGCAATGTTTTCCTTTCAGATTTATGTGAGAGCGAATTTAGCTCCCTACATTTTTTCTTAATTACTAGCAAACAGTAGTTCTGTAGCTGAGGAACTTTGTGATTCCTTGTTGCAGGATATGATATATCTAAATACTTCATGCAAGCTGTACATCTCTTTTCAAATTTACTTTGCACTAAAAAGAAAAATGAAACTTGTCTCTGAAGAAAGGTATTTGATATATTAGGACACTTCTTGTTTCAGAAAGGCCCACCAGACTTTATGTCTACTGATCTTTAAAAATATTTTCAAATTCAGAGACAGTAGGAGAGGAGAATAATTTTTGCATAAAGCACAGTTTCAAGTTCTGCCTTACAACTTCACGTATGTTAGTCTGAGACATTTGATGTCCCATAAACAACTAGGGCCTCTACAACAAAATGACATCTGCGTAACTGTGTTTTACTAGTTAAATCAATTTCCTTCAAGTGATATAACAGTGTAATAGCTGCAGAACTAAATAAAAATACCACTTCTGAAAACCAATGACTTATGTTAACTTTGAAAAAATACAACAAAATTCAAGACAACACTTCATTTGAAAATTAACAGCAAGGGACGAACAACAAATCCAGCCCTGTTTTATAGATAGTCTTGGCCCATTTAATGCATGTACTGCAGTTACTATGTATGGTAGCACAATCAGATATCTCAAAACTTGTGAGCAGACCTGTTAGCTAATATCACACCTCTCACATGCTTCAAAGGAAGCTGAAGACAGTCTTATGGAGAGAATTCCTTTGAAAAGGAAGAAGGAACTGATTAGGAGATGTTACATTCTAGCTGGCTTTGATGCCTTAAAATCTAGGATTAAATAGACTTTAAGTACAATTCTTTCAGCACTTTTAGCAGCACTTTAGCACAGTACCTTTGTATTAGATTCCTGAAATATTGTTTAAAGTTCCTTGTCAAGGATTCCAATGGACAGATTGTAGCAAGGTAAAGAACATTTTATCTGTATAAAATGTTCTTAGAATAAGACACAACAGGCATATCACTTGCTATAAGAGAGTCAAAATTATTCAGAAGGCCCAGAATCCTTGAAAATGGTCCAAGCAGGACACAGTTGATGAAGATTTTCATGGGAGGAAGATACTGGGAAATGTGGGTGGTGTGCCTGTGGGAGGACCTGGGGAACAGACAAATTTTGGGCTGGGTGTATCCCTAAGAAGTAACAGATACTATAATTAGATGATACTGTAAGTTTGTAAAATCTGTGTGTGAGGGTGTGCATATGCCATCTTTGTGCACCTAGGATGTTTTGTTAAGGAATTAGTTTTTTATCATCCTCTACTAATGCTGCCTAGAGACTTATTTCTTTGATTTTAGGCAACAGCTTCACCTACTGCACATATCACTGGGGAGGCTTGCACATGTTACTGCAGTGGCCTCCTAAAACCTTTGACCCAACGCTTTGCTGCCAACCTTCAAATATTTTCACAGATGAACAGTGCAGTCACATGAAACAGAATTGTTTATAATTTTATTATCCTGGAAAAGCAAGGCATTATGATTGCAGTCCAGGAACTAATGGATTAGAGCATGCACTAGGACTGTGCAAAGGTGGAGAAGATTTGTGCAAGTTTTAGAACTCTCTGAATTCTCTGACTGCTCACTGCTCACTGCTGGTTCCCTTCCATCTTGCTCCAATACTGCTTTGTGTAGAAAACATGTCCACCCTTCCCTGATCAAGCTTCTAAGCTCAGCTAAGAAACATACAGTCTTTCTCCTGTATCTCCTCAGATACTTACACTGCCAGATAGAGAAGCTACACCATGAGCAACTAAAGCTAATTTCCTCCTTGGATGTAGCAAGAAAATTTCACCAGAAAGTGCTGGCTTCTTGTGCCCAAATGCCTCTTTCAGACCTTTGATGGCTCAATGGGTGTTACTCCAGATCAAAGCAGGAATCCCCAGAAGAAATTCCCCTTGTATCTGACACAGCAGCAGGAGAACTGGAGGCTTGAATGCCTCTGGACATTCAAGTTGCCAAACAATCCTACTGTTCCTTTTAGAAGTAAAACGGCAGAGAAGTTTGCTCTCAGTGAGCAGCCAGAACACTCACAGAGCTGCTGGGTTTGTGGGGTATGTGCCAAAACATATTGCTCAGGTTCCATTCAAGATACAAGCATGTTTTTCAAGAAACTGTGTCCTCACAGACAGTGACTATTAAAGGGTTTTAAAAGTTTGGGGAAAACACTGCAGTAAGATCGGACAAAATACTCACATTAAAAAACTCCCAACATATCCATGATTCAGGGGTAGAGTTTTAACTTGAAATCATCCATCTATCTATCTATCTATCTATCTATCTATCTATCTATCTATCTATCTATCTATCTATCTATCTATCTATCTATACACACATATTAACACACACATATATGTTTTGTGATAGTGATATACATGCAATACATATATTGTCATAGCAATTCTTCATATCCTTGCTTGAATAAATGACAAAAACTCCAAGTCTGCAATAATAAAATATGCTGCACCGTTATACACAATTAATGCAACTAAAGATGTATGAAAGCTTATTTCTAAATATATTTGTTGCTACTCAAAAGAACTGAATCACTCTTGTTCCTTGCTATTGTTTCTTACCTTGAATTTTTTCCTCCTAATCCCATGCACCTGCTTTTCTTCGTGTTCTCCTATATCCTTTCCCTTTCTTTCTCAAGAAAGCCTCTGCAAAGCTCAAGAGCTTTTCAATCTGGATGCCTGTTTTATGAAGGTCAAGAAGTGACTGAAACCAAGATTTCTTTTTTCCCCAAATGTCTGAGAGGCAACAATTATTTATAATCAAAAGTAGTTTCTTGTCAATATATATTTCATTTGTAATCCCTTTCATAGAATCCTAAAACAACTTTCAATGAAGGAGAAATTCAAGGTTCCAAGAACAATCTTTATGACCTACTTGAATTACCATTTAATTTGGTGATCAGTCCTGAGCCTAATTTGCTGGAGGCTATACACTCATGAGCCTAGCATAGATTTAATGCCAGCAACCACTCTGATGAAAATGGTATTTTGAGTTAAATAAAGGCTAGGGCAGATTTCTCATGTCTTGCCAGATTTCTTCAGTCTTTCTTTTTGCTATAAGTTTACATACTAAAATGTTTTTATAGTCAGTCTCACTTGAAAAAAAGTCATAGCTCTTAATACTGTACATAATAAACTGATTGTCATCACGTAGGAGTATCACCCAAATCCACTTACATTATAAAGGTAAATTTCTGCTGTAATTGATTCAAAAGCCAAAACAAACCCCAAACACAGCAAAAAAAAAAAAAAAAAAAAAAAATAAAAATAAAAACAACACAAACAAATGAAAAACGCCCACACCAAATCAAATGTTGCATGATACAGCCTTGAAGATGAGCTATTTTATTTTCACTTCTCTCATTTAATTTGACTCTTACCTGGACAAGGCAAAATGTTGCATTCCTGGTACTCTAGAGATGGGCCAAGGCAAGGGAGTCCCCCATACTTGGGTTCAGGATTGCTGCAGACCCGTTTGCGGTTCCGTATACCCCTACTGCAGTCACGACTGCACTGAGACCATGGAGACCAGGGTGACCAGGCACCGTTGATGGTATGAGCAGAGTATCGTCCTGATCGTAAGAAATCCCCTGACAATCCTAATAAAATAAGGATTGAAAAAGTAATATTAAATTAAAACAGTATCCCATTGCAAAACAACCTTTTCAAATTTACTCCCAGGCTTCTAATAGTAACTTGTATGAGCAGGAGGATCTTGACCTTTAGTCTTACAATCCAAAGCACAGTTTCATCTCAAGAATCTCTTCCACTGTAGAAATTTCATAATCCCTTGCACAGAACTGCAGCAAAGAGTTGGATCCAACATTTTAGTTAAAACTTCGTGCCTGTGTTGACTGAACTAATCTACTCCACCTAGGAATGATAAAAATTATTTCTCTTGCACAGGAATGATCATCAGAAAATCTCCAAATATATTACATAGATATTATTGCCTGTGTTTTCAAGAAAGAAGGAGACACAGGACACATGACTGAGCTCCCTGTGACCACTCATTGAGCCACTTCCCCTGGTCCTACTGCAGGGCTCTGCTCACTTAACCTACCCAGCCTACCTCCACTACTCTTTGCAGCCCACAGAGGCTCATGGATGTCCTTGACAGCACTGTACTTATCTACCAAAACTGCCCTTTTGTGAAAATCAATGTTCTGCCACTATAAAAACCAGCTCATTTTTCCACTGAGTTGAAGTGTTCTAAACCACATATAATATATGGAAATAAACCTCTTGGTGACACACACACACACACAATAGAATACTTCCTAGCCAGAATAACCATCTAGCAAGTAGAAAACCTATTTTCTAAGTGAGTTTAGTACAGAGAAAAGGCATTAGATTAAACAGCAACAGATGAAGTCCACTATTTATCAGTGAAAGGGGACACACAAATCTTATTCACAGCATACAACTGATACATCTGAATACAGCCCTGAGTTAACTTATAATAATCTGCAGTTTATTCTTTCCCACTTTTGGGCTTGGTCCTGCATGGAAAAAGGCTCCCTCAGCTGTACTCAGCACGACAGTGAAATCACTCTTGAGCTGCAGCATTACCGCTAAGCATCACTACTAAGCAACCCCAGCAACACTACTGGGATTTCCTACTGTTGCCAGAGCAGTTCACCTTTCCCAGTGCTAGCATCACTAGAAACTCTATGATTGATGGGCCAATAACTGCGGCTTTTATTACAAGCACTTATTTAACTAGTTGTGATGAAAGAAGGTCCTGTGAAGGTAACTTAGAACAGCAGAGGATGTGTCTGCCTCTCTGTGCCAGAGCTTCAGTGTTGCTAATACAAGTACAGATAAATGGTATCATCATCAGAGACAAATGCTGAGTTTTGTTTGCGGCTGTAACTACAGCACAAATGTCTATTCTTAAGAAATTGTTTTGTGCCCTACCCACAGGCAGTGTGGGAGTATCAAATGGAGATAAAGAAACAAAAGATGTACTTAATGATGCTAAGAAAACAGAAACAAAAAATTACTGTGAAGAGTCTGTCCTAGACTGAACAGGACCAGTATTCTGCATAACCTGAAGTTCTGAAGGAGCTTCGCATTTGCAGTATCCAGTACTGAAACAACTGCAACCTTTTTCTGCCTGTGCTTATGGCATTAATATCACTTCTTAAGTTCTTGTCTGAGAAATACATCCAAAATAATCCCAAAATAAATGAGGGTTTGCATTTTTTATTGAACACTTGATAACTGGCAGTATTGGAATAATGATGCACTGACACAGAAATACTTGTAATAAGAAACTTGAAATTAATGAGAAAACAGCAGAACAGCAATATAAAAGTAACTAAAATGAATAAAACCTTTCAGGAATTATAGAGGGTAACTATTTCTCTCCCACTGAGTCAGATTCTATTACACAGATATTATAAGCAACATTTTAAAAAAACACGACATACATACAAATGCAGAGAAGGTAGCAAGTACAGAGAAACAGTATATCAATTATGAATATAGGTCCACTTTCCTGCTCTGTAAGACCCTTTTATTTTTGCAATTTTGTATCACTTCAGTCATGGAAATGCTCAGCTTATGGGCACAATGAGCTGTCACCAAAATAATAGTATTTTTTTTATACCAGAATTTCAAATTAAGAGATTTTCTTTAGTTATTAAATTAAGAGCAATGCAAACAACTGAAAAATTATTAATTGGACCAACCTTCCAGTCATTTTCTTCATAAATAACTGCAGGATGTATCACTTCATAACAACTCTAGGATATTCTGAAGATATTTTTCCAGGACATGTCTAGCTATTTAAGTACTAAGGAAAATTTGTGACCTTATTGACATTATGGTATTACATTTCTTGCTATTTAAATTAGAGACTGGTGAGGAGAATCTTCTAAGGGAAAGCTCTAAGGTACTTTAGCTCTGAAACAGAAAAATATTCTAAAGGATCTTTTTACTGTGGAGTTTGGTCTGCAGGAAGTGTTCCCTTGTGTTTTCTTCTTTCCAAAACTTTAAAAAATGTATTACAAGAAGCAGTCTTTTCACAGTTTTACAGTATTTCATAGAGTGTTCATAGAGGGGCTTTTAGAATTTTCACTTCAGACAGAAACTACATAGTAAAGAATTAACATTATGCCATTAGTGGCATGAAAACAGGATTCATTTACATTCTGGAACTACTGTACCATATATTCCTTGAACAACCTTAAAGTTTTCTACAATGATGTGACTGGGTTCATGGATGAGAGGAGAACAGTGGATGCTACTTAACTTTAGCAAGATTTTCGCCACTGACTCCTATAACTTTCTGATAGACGAGTCAACAAAGTATGAGCTAGACAAGTGGACAGTACCATGTATTGAAAACTGGCTGAGCAACTAGACCCAGAGGGCTGTGATCAGTCATTAAAAGGCCAAATGCAGAAAAATGATGTATGCCAGGGGTCACTACTGGGTCCAATCCTCTTTAAGATGTTTAACATCATCGTTCACGACCTGGACAAATTTGCTGATGATACAAAACTGATGAACCTAAGGGTCATGTCATACTTCACAATGTGAGAACATACTTCACATGTGAGAACACACAAATGCTCCAACAACATGCACCTCCATCCTCTCTCTCCTGGGATCTTCCTCCACCATGTGAAGCTGGACTTCCATGAGACTCTCTAGTAGCAGGTATGAACTTACCTTAATTCTTCTTTCCTGCCTGCCTGCCTGCCTTCCTCTTCTTCTCCTTTTTCTTCTCTAAACCTCTTCTCTTTCTTTACTACTTTCTTAATATTTAGGGTAACTTAAACCCAGTGGGTTGGATTTTGCTGGGTTGTATGGGTTAGCTTGTGCTAACTCAGTGCTCTGTGGAATACTTTGTTTCAGCTGTATGTTATCCCTTTTAAACTTTTGTCAAGATCCTTATTTTTTCCCATATTTTAAACTTATCAATAAAAGTATGTCCTGAAAAACCATGTGCAGTATTCTCTCTTTACCTCAAGGTATTAAAGAACCAAAGGCTCTCAAAACATCCAACGGGTGAAATTTTGGAGCCTTATACGTTTTTAAAAGTAATCCACATCCACATCCAGGAACAGAAACCAACATAAAGCCTCCTGTTTTTCTCAGCTTATTGTCCCTGAGATAGAACTACATGGCTGAAACTGGATGCAAGGGCCAATGTCCTCAGTTTGGTAACAGCAAAAGTCTAGTTTCCAAAACAACATCTTAGTCTCCCCTGATTTAAAACCTATCTACAGAAATACTGGTGAAGTCTTGCAAAAAGAATGATCAGTCACAACAACATCAGTAAACTAATGAATAGCTTTTGCAAGACAGACAGAACAGCTACAAATCAAATCCAGATCCAACCTTTATGAGAGGTTCAACATTCAAATGTTTTAAACTAAATTATTCTCAGAAAGCCTCTGACTTAGAGCCCTCTGAACAACTAGAATGTATGAATTCTGCTTGCAGCTTACCAACAGGCTTATTTTGAGTTGTTCAGACGTTGTACTCCAGTAATAAACTGATTCACACTGGGGCTAGAAAAGGGATTTAGCTACTTAATCCCAGTACAATTTTAAACAGGCATCTGTGCTTCCCAAAAGTGAAAATTTCAAGTACTGCAAAAATTTCAGTAAAAAGCAATCACAGTGATTTTGTGGACAAAACAACTATCAACTTTTAAGATTAGGGAAGATGGAAGATATGAACTGTCATCTAAACAGAAGACTTTTCTCTCATTTTAAGTGCTTTTGCTTTTTTCAGTATGGGTAAAATTACAGAGTAATTAGCATTGCTATGCTGACGATTTATTTGTTCCATAATGCACATATAATAGAAAATAATTACCCAAATAAATGACATAATTCTGATCTAAACAAAGATGATTTGATAATTTCTAAGTAAATTTTAAAAACATTTAGTTGAATTGAAATAATTTTGTAAATTCACAAGAAATTAATTCTGTTTGGAGGCATGTTCATATGAAAGTCACCTGCCCTGACTAGCACAGGAGAAAAAAATCTGCCTTTTCAAAAGCCTGTGATGAGACTTTGCTTGGCCTGATTCTGCTTGAAAACTGCAATACATTCAATCAAGTTCAATTAATTTGTCTTAAAGTGAGGCTCTAATAAAGTACATAGTTTTATAATAATTCCCTATTCTAGCCTGTAGCTAAGCAATATAGCTCTAAATAAGAGAGAAGTAGCTGTGACACCTGATAAATTATATTACTTGACTGATTTATGACTTATGTCCTCCTCTTCCAACCTAACAAAGAAAATGCAATTATCCAAGCAGTCTGGGTTCATGACTTTGGGAAAAGATGATGTGAAGCCAAAATTCAAATATCCTGAATCATTTCTAAATGACAGCATGAAACACTGTTTAAAGTGCAGCAGGCAACATGGATAGGCAGAGATTGTTTCAACGTTGTCACTTTTTGAAGATAGCCTGCAAGTTATTTGACAATATTATTGAAGCATAAAACTTATATACCTTCAGGTCTAAATACCTATCACTTACAGAAACTTATAGAAACTTTCAAAACATAGCAAAATTTAAATGGTAAAATGTAATGGCAAACAACAATGCAATGCAAAGACAGCATATTTAAAACACTCAAACAGTATACAGATGGAGGATGTTATGTTAGCACAAGAACTTTATTTCTTGTACCTAGGTTTTCTGTATTAAAATATTTAATCCCAAAGTCCCATTAAGGAGTTGTTGTTTGTCAATCAAACTCGAATTTGTCATTGAAATCAGCTCTAATTTCCATAATTAATTTTATTCTTACTCAAAATACCACAGCTTAACTTCCATAAGAGCGCATAAGAGATAGCATCTCAACATGTACTCCTCCTCACTGCAGGACATCCTTGATTATTAGCACATATTTTGTTCTGTATTAAATTCTGAATGCACTACAGATTTCCTGTGAGTAACACTAAGAGTTAATCAATCTTTTCACAGAGATTATAGCCACTAAAACTCCAATTCAGACAAAATTACATCCTGGCTTCAAAAATAACTATTAAGTTTGGCATAGAGAAAACAGTGAGAATGTGGAATTTAAGTTCAAGTTTCCTGCGACTTTTCTTCAAAATTTATTCTCCCTTCCCATTGCCTCCTCCCACATCCCACCCACTCCAGAAAAGAAAGGGGAAAAAAAAAAAAAAAAAAAAGAGTATTGTCTTTGCTTAATTGCCTTCTGAATGTATTTTGGGAGCTAACCTGGTAACTCTCGCCATGTCAAGTTCAAGTGTCTTGTCTAAGCTCATCATTGGTGTTTACTTACATCATGGAAAGAAAGTGGTATCTCCAGAGGGTGACTTGTCCCCATTGCACAAGACATTTATCTTCAATGGATCCCTCATTCCTCAGGGTGCTATAGCTCTCTATGCAGACTACTATGGAGTCTACATTTTGGTAATATAAATGCAACCTGGAAAAATCAGTCAACTTCATACTTTGTGGAATATTTATCTCTGGATTAATAGTGTTTATAGTTCAGATAACTTTACTGAGAGTCAGCATGTTTAAGGTAGATATTTAGCATCTTTCATAAGCAGACATTAAAGCCTATGGTAATTTGTAGACTTTTAATGCTAGACTGTACAGACATCGCATTAAAATGTGCAACAATGTACAATCTCAGTTTATTTGAAATGGCTGTCTCTTTCCTGTTTAAGCACTATATGGAAACCCAGAGGTAGAGAACAAGATATTATTCTTTCCTCTTAATCAAACTTCAAATCAGAAAAGCATGAATACCAGGTGCAAATGCTACTGCTTGCTTGATTGATATAGAAATCTTACCACACTCAGAAGGAGTTTAGAGCGTTTCTGGCAAGAAGTTCTAGCTCTAAGCCCAGACTGCAAAGAAAGTTTGCTTTGCTAGCACCTGACAGTGAAACATGATTCTGCTTAACACGGCATGACTATAGTTGCACAGTGGGAGATTATAAGCAAAGAAAAAATTTCTAACAAATTGCTCCTATCTGCAAGGAACAGAGCACTGATCTTTGCAGAACACATCTTTGGTAATGAGGTATGCAAGCATGCTGTACCAGAATTAATCTTTCCATAAAAGCCAGAAAATTGCTACAATTCAACATGTAGATAATGGAAAGAAGGTTTCACAGTATCCAGGCTCTGGACAGGTGGAAGCGAGTTATGATGTTTTCTTGCTATCTAGCCAGAAATTGTGAAGGTATTTGCCAGAATGCATCGTTTCCCATTCTCATGGGTTCCTTCTGTTCTCAAAGCTGCAATTACTCTACATGACACCTATTCATGTACTTTCTTCCAATGAAATCAAGGAGCAGTTTGGTGGTGCGTTGGCCCAAATCTAAACCTGGGAGCAGGGAAGTGCTCCTAATCCTGCACTGTAGAGGCAGTCAGTAAATTTCATCTGATCAGCAAATTAAAATGGTGCCTCTCTTTACCCTCCCCCAGCATATATTCCACTCCATACTGCTCTGACATCCATCATCAGAAAATGACAAGTCTCAAAAGAAAATGTAGCTATTTTCACCAGAAGTATATTGGTCAATGCAGCCACTTGGAACACAGATTGGGGTTGATCTTTCATTACAGAATAATTAAGGACTCACTGGCCAAAAAGAAACGAAAAATGAGCACAAATTAATGACAAAATTATAAGGGCACTCACTAGGTAGAAGAGACAAATGTATAATAGTTTCTGCCCTGTCAAGTACTCAATATAAAGTATTTAAATATTCCACAGTTTGGGGATTAGTCAGCAAAAATTCTTTGCCCAGATGAACATTTCCATTACTGTGCAACGTGGTTGGGGTCATTCACATACATTGCTCCAGTGATGAATTATTTCCAAATGAATCAAAGCTGCAGCTTCAGCAAGATGCAACAAAAAAGTACACCATCAGGAAATGCAGGAGTATTACATTCAGAAGCAAAAAAACCCCAAATCTTCAAGCTAGTCAGGCAAAAAACGCACCTGAACCACTGACTCCCTCACTGCTGTTCCTTGCATGTTGCCCAAATGCTTTATTTAACAAAATGTAGAGGCTATTACTTCTGGTTGTTCTGGAGGAGTCAGCTTATGCATCCAACTCCAGGAGAGGACTTAGGATTCAGAGCTGAGAGAGGTGTCTCCATATCATGTTTCATTTTCTTGCAGCAATGTGATCTAGAACAAACTGGCTCTTGTACTGGTTTACCCCACTAATCTGCTCTCTGTGTCATGCATTGGCTTTCGTATACTCCTTTCTTAAGTGCTGACAACTCAGCTGTTAGACAAGAATACACCTAGATTCTTTTGTAGATTTGCTTGTAGTTGTGATAACTCTCTTAAGTCTGCACTACCTGGTGGGAAAAAATAGTCTCTTTCTCATTTAATGTCATGAAATTTTAAAAAGGTGTCATCAATGTCAAAGTAATGGAAGACAGTGAAAAGCAGCAGCACCACCTGACAATCTCATACAGGACAAGAGAGGTACACCTCTCACATACATCAATCCTAGTATAGCAAAATATTTTTTGCTGAATACTAGTTTGAAATTCAGTTTGGATTAAAACAGGAGAATAGAAGAAACATTTGTGTCAAGAGTTGCCAAAATCTGCTTTGCTTTCCAAACCTAGAAAAAGCCCAACATTTCACACTGTAGATTAACTGAAATGGGAATGACATAGAGCATGATACTAAGCCTTATCTGGAGGCCATGTTTTGTTTCATTATTTCACACAGATCACTATTATCTGTTTCTTAAAACAATTTATAAACATCCTGCTCCCTCCAAAGGGGCTCAGATGTCAAGTGAAACAACAAAGGTTTTATACAGGATGAGGGCCAGGGGAGCAGGATGGAAGCTTCTAACATCTTATCAGAGAAGCCAACCCTGCAGCCTCTCTCCTGTCACCAAAACCTTGACATGTAAACCTTATACTGGCAGGAGCTTAACACTGACTTTCACAATAGTTGGGCTGTCTGAAAAATATTGAAAATTACAAAGCCCAAGGACTCAGAAACTGTTCCTTCTTTTTGGTCTTAGACAAACCAAATGCCTTCAGTTATAAGTTGGGGGGGTTTTCTTCAGCTAACCTGGATCTTGTGAAGATTCAAAAGACTCTGTAAGTGGAAAACAGGTCTATAAGTATTAAAATATAATAATAAAAATCAGTATTTCTTTAGGTTATATGACTAAAATATAATACATAAAGGGATGTGCTGATATATAATTAAAACAGAATAATGAATGAAAAGGATTAATAAAATTAGAATGCCTGTCAGAAGTTTTCCTGGGGTTTATTTTTTTTAATATATATACACTTAACGTTTATGAAAAATATGTATTACTGATAGGGAAAGAAGAAAATTCTGAAACAAAAGAATTCCAATTTAAAGTCATCTAAAGTTGAAAAAACTTGGAAGGAGTTCAGTATTCTATCTCAGAAATAAACCAAACTTTAAACTACTAGCAATAGGACAACATAAACTTTTATCACGCAAATTATGCAGTTCATAAACTTCTTATTTATGTAAACACCTGCAGGAATCTTACAGTTGTTACTTCTAAATTACTGAGCAAAACTTTTTCTTACCATCAATATTCCATATTCTAGTTAAATATTCAGCAAACATGTTAATGTTGCACAAATTCTCCCTCAGGAAAAGCTTGAGAGAGTATAAGGAGACGACTGAATCTTCCAAGAACCAGAATACTGTAAAGAAAATTCAAATAACCTGGCACTTGCTTAGTCTGAATGATGACACTGCATCCAAAAGAAATACATGCTAGGTTCCCTGTTGTGATCACTGTGTCCTCCTCTTCATTATCAGTTCTGGCACACGAAACACCAGCAAGCAAAACCTTCCACTCTGTGCTGAAAATGGAACTGCAGACACCTCGCTAGCAGGAGGCATCCTGCAGCCACTTTAGCTCTGCTTACCATCTGTCGAGCACCCACTGGTGCCATCGCTGGAACAGTAGCGCATTTCGATCCGCTGCCGTCCCACCTCCAGCAAATTTGGGTCAGGCAAGCGAGCTTTGCAGGTGTA
The DNA here is from genome assembly GCA_013399695.1 of Formicarius rufipectus. Taxonomy (NCBI): domain Eukaryota; kingdom Metazoa; phylum Chordata; class Aves; order Passeriformes; family Formicariidae; genus Formicarius; species Formicarius rufipectus. Next base: position 63,762 of record VXAU01001442.1, on the reverse strand, counting down.
GCGGAAACGCTGTTCGTAGTGACCACCGTTGTCTGAGATGTTGACCGGGGTCCAAGGCGTCCAAGGAGTTGTCTTTTTTAACTCTGGGCAGGCGTTGGTGTTACAAGGTTGATATTCCTGAAAGAAAATGGTCGTAATGAATGTAAGCAGCAAATAAGACTTTAAAGCACCCCAGAAACACCCAAAACAGACAAAAAGACAAGCAATTAAAAAAAGCCTCTGATATTTTTTCAGCATTTGCATAAGCAGTAATCCTCAATAAACTTTTAATTCCAAACTCGAATTGAAAGTGTTTTTTCTGCTTCTATGCAAGCACAGTAACAAACTGCTAAAAGCAATAATGTGCCAGTACAAATTAGATCTATTACACCCATAAAACCAGTAAAGCAAACACTGTAAGTACCATGATGAAGCATGTCCTCTGTAAATTAATAGCCACAAATAAGGTCTAGCTAAATGTGCTAAAGTTTTTAATTAAGAAGAATGGTGATAAACTGGAAGTACATGACACAAACCAGAAAATAATTCCTTGGCAAATTCTAGTGGCATATAAATAAGCAAACCACTGTCCATTTTGTGGATTGCTTATGTATTATAAAGGGGACAACACACGAAAAATGTTTTCTCCTACATATTCTGGCTCCCTGAGGTGCATGTTAGTCATAGCTCCAGCACTGTTAAACTTATCTTCAGAAGCAAATTCCCTGTGGACTGAATGCACTAAAAGGAACAGATTGCATCTAAGAAACAAATGCAGAATTGCCAGCATTTTCACAAATGCAGACTTGTCTGCATTCGCAATACCCACAATATACGTCTTCTTGTATCATCAAGATCTGTAGGTCCTGCCTATGCATTCCCCAGAGCAAAATACACTTCATCTGATGCAAATACTTTGTAAACTAAATGGATGAAATGAAACAACTGTTAAACACCAGAATGACTTCCCACAGACAAATTATTAAAGATAAAAACAAATAGGCATCAGTGGGACAATTTTTAAATTCTCTCTCTAACCTCTTAGAGAGAAAGTCAATGGAAAGTACCTTCTGAAAAGGAGCCCAGTAAAGTTCCTAATTCTACTAAATACTAAAAATATAAGGGAACAATAGAAATTATAGTTTTATCACATAGTAAAATCTCCTTCTTCCATGACCCCTATCCCAACCGATACTACCATTTTCCAACAAGCAATAGATTAGCTGCTCCTCTCTTTCCCATGGTGACAATAGCCTTTTTTATCTCATACTTTCCTCAGTCCACTACCTCTTCCCTCAGAGAGTCTAACTTACTAACATACCCAATCAGGCTGAGAGCAAGTGCTTTCAATCCATATTTTGGTTTAAGTGCTGTGATTTTATTCCTAAAAGAAGCCTGTTTGTCCAAAAGCATTTCTAGATGTTCCATCTTTTAGAGTTGAAAAATCATTTCCCAAAAACCCCACCCTACTAACAGAGCAATGCACTGTAGAATGGTGGTATGTTCAAGATTCTCATGTTCTGGGGCCAGATGAACTTCTGACAAACTTCCTGCTTTCAGAGTTTTTTTGAAATTCAGAAAGAAAGAGCTCTTAGCCCAAAGGCTTCAGTTGGTCTACTCCTGTTCACTCCTCAAGGCTGTGCAGTCTTTTCCCACCTAAAACCTTGTGATCACTACTACAGTGACTACATGAGTCATACTCAGGCACAGTTTAGAAAAGAGGATCCCTTTAGAGCTGAGGACTTGGATCAACCTTTCTGGGATCTGAGTTTCAGCCCTGATTGGTTTCTGGGTCAGAAGACAGCCAAGAACAAGCAAACTATCTGGTCCTGTGTAAATCAGGGGAAATAATTTCCTTGCAACTCCTCCAGGCAACAGTTTAAATCAAGTATGGTTTAGACTGAGGACAGAACATGTATGACTGTTCTTGTGAAAACTGTAAAAAAAAAAGAAATAACGAAATTAACAGATCCCAGCCACAGCCAGAACTACCTTGCTTGCTATCTGAGCTGGTTTCTCACCTCCAACGTTGCAGTCCCCTCCAGTGGCTGGATTACAGTGCACCTTTTAGCAATCATTCTGCCTTTCCCCCCCTTTGTTTTTGGTTTGTTCTGGGTTTTTTTGTTTGTTTGGTTGGTTGGTTTTTTGTGTGTTTTGTTTGTTTGTTTGTTTTTGTTTTGTTTGTTTGTTTGTTTGCTTTTAAGACATATAGCACTGATAAGTCTATCATTTTCCTGCATTAGCTGTTCCACTATTCAGTAATCCTCAAAGTTAACAAATTTCAAGTTAATTCAAGACTGTACTTTCCCCTTAATTTAATTTTCCAGTCACTGAATTTTGCTGTGCTTTTATCAATGACACTGAAAACATTTTTTGTCCTGTATCTACAAAAAATTTTTCATGCCCAAACACCCATACATAATGATAAAATAAGCTGAGCTTCTTAAATCTGCACAGGATTTAAAAAGTGATCTCCACATCCTATGCACACTGATGTCTTCCTTATGTCCTATTTCCTTATTTTACTTCAGATTGGACACTAAAATTTGACTTGGCATTCTAGAAGCAGTCTGATCAATACAGCATGCAAAGGCAATCATGACCCTGTTCTACTTGACAGTCTGACTTTAATATGTACATTATTGCATTAGTGCTTTTTCCTTCCACAACATTGCACAATGAGTATAAGTAGACCCAATTATCTCTGATAACCTATCCTTCTCTAAGTCACAGCTTTAAAAATACACACAGCTTTCTATCCCACACAAGACGAGTGCATTTGGCCATATTAAAATACATTTTATTAGTTTCTGCAATTATCTAGCATATTATTTACTACCTCGACAATCTCTGTCACACTGAAGCTTTACTGAAAATGTCTTATATCACTGTCTAGACTGTTGATAAAAATGTTAAGTGCTATTGACCCAAGAACCGATTCCAGGCAGACCCTGCTAGACACACTCTAGTAATTTATATTTGCCCATTGGCACCACATTTTTCAATTTGTCAATTAACCAGTTTTTAATCCATTTAACATTTGCCATATATATCAGTTTTCTGAATCAAAGTATTTTCTGTTGCAAAGGCAAATGAATTGGAAAACGAGATGCGCTGTATCACATTCAAACATCTTGAAACACAAACTCTTTTCTAGTAGTAAATAAGCAGCAAAAGTTCAGTCTATAGTAGCTACTAAAATGTTTGTTCCAATATAGTCACAATGGTCTAAAAGTTTCAGTTCTTCATTTACTATTGATATTTGTACTGATATTTTTCAATCAAAAACAAAAGCTGCTAGAAATGTTAGAGCTTTCTTTTCTCATATGGCATAGACAGGTGAGGATTATGCAGAGTAAAATATATGGATATGCAATGCATTCTTTGTCAAATAAAAATAGGCAGTAGAGGAAGAAGATAATTTAGTGGCAGCATATTGAATGTTGCTTTGCTAGCACACATCTGAGATGAATACATCAGCTCACTTGCTTCTAGAAAGACAAACTACCAGTATTGAGTGTGCTTCAGGATGTGTAGGCCCTTCACACACCCTAACAGAGGGTATAGTCTTATGCTATTATATGAGCCAGAAAGAAAGATGATCCTGAAGAGTATCTGTGAAGACCATTTGTTAGTTTTTCCTTTCTTCTTGCTTGGTGCAAACTTAATACAAAAGTTTGACTGCTGTCATGCTTGTCTATTCAACCACTGTGTAACACCCATGAAAGGCTCAGAATGCCTAGGGGAAAAAAAATACATGTAGTTTACAGAAAAGATATTTATAGCAGCAAATAATCTCTCTGTGAGAAAATTTAGAGGAATATCACCACAATGGATGACTCTGTGAAGTTCTGGCACTGATAATGACTTGGCAGAGCCTTGGTCTGATGTTTCAAAACTCCAGTATAAGCAGAGCAGTGATCTTGCTCTGAATGGTCTCAGATTTGGAAGCAAGTAAAGGAGAAAGAAAAGGCACAATTCACATCACACATGGATACATTATGTGTTGCTAGCATGAAGACATAGTCCAATTGGGAAGATCTGTCAGAGACTGGGAATATGGAAACTGATAACTTTGCTTGGATTATCCTCCACTTATCCCCTTGTCCAATGCTTGAACAATTTACCCAAGTGGAATTTCAGAAACATGGCCCTCTTCATAGCAAGTCTACCATCTAGAATCATGGATACATTAATCATGTAACCACATATGCCTCAGATGAATAAAAGTCTCAGATGATACACTGAGGTTTCAGCTAAACAGTGACAAGACAGAGTTAGAAAAGCAGTGAAACATTTTCCTTCAATACAGAGACAACAACTGCTAACTTACATCACATATGTCTCACGTGGAATGAATGGAGAGACAGGGTCAAGCTCTCCTGGACATCCTCTACATACCCGTAGAAGAATACTTCAGGTGATCATATGATAGATTTAAGCACATTATTTCTTAGGGTACACTTGTGGACTCAGAGCAAGAATTACTTGAGGCCATTTACAGACTACACAAATATCACTGCAATAATTCAAGCTTAACCACATTCTCAAAGTTGTGTTAAAACTTGTGGTCTAATTCACTATGTCATGGGTTTTAGTTTATGGTGGATTTAGTCATCTGAAACTGTTAAATTACAGCCTGGCTATACGTGGTAAAGATGCAGTAAGCTAAGACCTATAAAAACCAAATTTTAGGTGACATTGGCAATTTTAGACAAAATACACAAATAAATATATACCTCACAAAGTCCACGTCTATGAAAATGATAAATTAAAATAAAAAATCATCACAAAAAGTACTGGTGGTAATATAAGAAAAAGCATCATAAATTAAAAACATAATTTAGAATCATAGAACATAAATATTGATTATGCCATTAAGGAACTACCTTGCTTCTGTTTTAAATAATATTTCTTAGTGTTTGTGTATAATGAAAAAAAAAGAATATTAACATCATGTTTTCTAACAAGAGTCATTTAGAATTATTTTGTTATATTATTTCAGGAAAGGACAACTGAAATATTGTTTTCAAAACATTTCAAACTGTAGAGGACTATTGCTAAATAACATAGAACAAATCTCTACTGTTTTCTCATGGAGGACATGGAAGAGACTAATCTTTTTTTGCCTCTGCATAGCTACTTTATTCAAATTCCTGAAAATTTTTGCAATCTATGAGTCTTTTCCTCTTAGTTCAAGTTTTATTTTAATTAACCAAACAGCATGATAGTCTGATACCTCCTTAGGAAACTAAACCAAAATATTATTACATTTGAACTACAATTTTTTAAATTAAAACTAGAATTTAGTTAGAGTGTTCTATTCCCATTTATATCACATGTTTATATTAAGGAGGGATTTCTCCTAACAAACTCTTATTTCTTTCATGTATATAGTATGTCTATGTTGAATGCACTTCTTTAGTTCTCATCTATGTTTTTCCTTTTCACCTGTTAGCATAATGGACAAGGCAGATAAATCACCATTAATAATTCATTTAAATATTTGCAGTCCAAAAGTTATAAGATTTGCTTTTAGTATATTGTATTATTTTTCAAATAGTTTTGGAATCACTAAACAGTCCATTGATTAAAAAATACTTATAATATTTTTGCTTTTTGTTCCATAATGCTAAACTTCTTTTTAGCTGGCCCAAAATTATTCATCAGGTATTAAGACACCAGTAGAAAAGAATGTTGCTGATTTGTAAACTGAATGGTGTAGAGTGTCACCTGGGACAAGGCAGGGCTGTAAGACATGAGGACCTGAGCCTCAACCACCTCTCATCTTTGAGTTTGCCAAAGGAATATGTAGTTAAAGGAAAGGATAGCTCTCACATGCAACCCAAACAAAGCCCCAAACAAATGTAACAGTGTTAATATACTCCAGAGAAAAACAGTTCCAATGTATAGGGTGCCTTGTTTACACATCAAAACATCTTTTCTGAAGGATTAATACACCCTCTCTCTCTTTCTCTCTAAGAACAAAAAGATAGATAACATTTATCTTGTAGTGGTTGGAAAGCGTACTCAGAAAAATCACTAACTGAACTTGAAAAAATAAATGGCTCATTTATTTTCAGCACAAAACTGTAAAATCTTATCCATTTAGAACAGCATTTTTAAACTTAAACAAAAATAAGTCCCTGATCATATTTGTATTTATTTCCACAATTTAAAAAGCCAAGTTCTCCAACCAAATGTCATTAAATATACCTCATTTTAGTGTCATGTTGCTGTTACAATACTGTTTCCAAAGCATGACTTCAAAGAAGGTCCAAATCCCATTAAGTTCAAGTCATTAAGCAAAATATCTTGTAAACTGTAAATTTCAGAGTTATACTTAAAAGAGACCTCTAAATAATTTCTGAGATCCCCATTGTATTTAATCACACTAAGACATCCTAGTTTGTAGGCAGCAGTCGAGCTTCAGTCGACATCAGTGGGAGTAGTTCTATTGATTCCACTGGAACCAGGACTTCAGAGACTATTGCTCAGTGCAGATGCAACCTGACAGTGATGTAAAGTCAGGGTAGGAGGCTGTGTCCATAACAGGTTTTTAAAAATATTTTGTTGGATAGAGGGAGTAAAATAATTTATCCTATGCAAAAAGAACAGCTTTCTTCTGAAGTGAACAGATGTGGGTTTTGGTTGCAAATGCTGACTGAGCACAGCTTTCAATTTTGTGTATTTAAACAAAAGAACTGGAAAAAATTTCATTGGTGTAAAGGGCAATTTAAAAGCAATTAAAGGTTGGATTACAATCCTTTTTCTCTGGAGGAGTTGAGGGCCTGTTGGACAGGTCATTGGACTACTGCATTCTTCCTATATTCAACATAATTCATTTTACTTAGGTAAGAAAAGTTCCTACTTAAATCACTTCTTCATAAACCCTTCAGACTTTGGAGTGAACAAAGCCTCCACTTTACTCTTACTTTCTCTCTACCAGCCACTTGTGTCATTAACTCCCTGCTTGAAAAACTACATTTTATGTCAACCTTGTCAAACTTTTCTGAAGGAAATTGTTACTACTAAGAATTCAGTTATTTTTGCCCTGAGTGTTGTCATTTAAACTGCTGCAAAGCCTGCAAAAAGCAAGTAAAAGATATTACTGAGCTAACAGAACACATGGGACCATAAATAATCAAGGCCATAAGGCTGAAGGGATTGTCCACCTATAAATGACTGCATGGATTTACTAAAATTGACTCAACAGTGATTTCAGTTATGTTGTCACTTTGTGAGAGGCTCAAATGCAGCAGGACAGCCATGACCAAAATCTGAGCAAAAATACAACAAGTAGATGGTGAAATATAATTAAGGTAAACAATGTGTTATTTGTAAATGAACCAAAATGAATGTTTTCAGCATTTAAAATTAGCATGTAAACAGCACCTTTGAAATACGTATTTATAAATTTACTTATAAAGGGAGGGAATTCAATTTTACTTTTAAAATTGAGAATGTGCTATGTGCCATTTGAAAAGACCTGGGAAAGAAAAGTAGCTCACCTGATCACTCAGTACTTCAGAGGTGGGAAGGAGGAGGTTATTCAAAGTTCCATTTTGGGAGGCATGATCAATTGAGAGAAAACAAGTGAGTTGCTGTAGCTTAGTTAGCTCCCACTCAGTTGGGCCATGCTAACCATCTGTGCATGTGGCTTTATTCATTACATGTGCAAATGTAAAAGGCAGAATAAGTGAGATGAAAAGGGGTGGTTTACTTTCCTGAAATAACTTAATTGTTTGCAATAAATTTCAAATACTCTTACTTAGAAGGTTGAAGTTCTTCATGTAGGCTGTATAATTCCTGACAAAAAAACTTGTACATTGCTGAAATAGTTATTATCAACTTGAAATATGTGTTTTTTTAAATTGTTTGAAATAATGGCTATCAAAGTGTTTAATAACTGAGAATAAGAATGCTAGAAGATAATCCACCAGCCAAAAAGGCATGAAAAGGCCTTTTGTAATCACTGGAAATCTGTCATCTCACATAAATTACCTTCATCTCCAGTTTTTCCTTCATCTAGGTTTCTAGAAAGAAATAGAGAGCTATGTTCTTGTAAAAGGAGATCTCCAACAACAAATTTTTAAACACCAGATGTGGAAGCAAATCTGGAACTCTGGTTTTCACAGGAAAGACTAAGGTAACTTCGCTATTTTGTGACCTAGAAAGTTTGATGACACTTAGATCCGCCCATTGCAAGCTATAACGTTTGTCAATGTGCCTTTTCCTGGACTTAGCAACTGGAGAAACCTGCAATCAAATGTCAGCTAGGTTTGTCTGCCAGCATGTATTACTAACTCCACAGGTTGCTAAAACAATGTGTAATTGCAGAACAAGAAGAGAAGAAGGTATAAAAGCTGTACAGCCTGTTACTGTGGGGTTGAGGATAAGGAACGAGGGTGAAACTTCTCCGGAGCAAAATGACATCTTTCTTTAACAAGGCACCTTCCAATTAAGCACAGTGGTAAAGTAATTCTAGAAATGTACATACTGAGAACACATTTACTTTCCTAATACTAAGACCTGGAAAATCAACTGTGTGAAAGAAAGAAATACAGAAAAATAAAACAGTTGTTATTATTATATCTATCTACAGAGCACACTTTCAGATTCCTATTAATTTATTCAGTCAATTATTATATCGCCAGTGCAGCCTCATATTAAATTTGATGCTTTTATCATCCTACAATTTATCATTAATCTTATTTTCTACAATTAGACAATCTTTTAAGTTTAGCTGAGCTATCACATTTTAAGATCAAAATGTGAGGGGAAAAAAAATGCAACTACTGATCACTGACACATCAAAACTGACCTGAGAGTATGAAGCTATTAACTGCTTATGCAGTCACTTAGACAACAAGCACTCAATTGCAGCTATTTTGTTGTTTGTTTGAGGTTACCCCATATTTATTATAAAGATTGATAAATTGCGGCTTTTTAAAAATAATGGAAGAAAAATCTGAGAAAACTAATTTTGGAAAGAGCTGAAGCCTAGTTTTTATCTGAAAATCTGATTACTGCAATACTCTTACTGTAATTTTCATTTAAAGGATGACTTAAATGATATACTAGTCACTGGGGGGAAAAATCCTATAATGCCAGCACTCCTGAGATAACACCTTAAATGTTAGAGCAGTTTCTAAATTACAGAAGTGCAAGTGATGGAAATGGTAGAAACTGGATAGATGAGGAGCCATGAACTTTAATTCAGAGCTGCTAGTCCAACCTCAGGAGCTGCAGCAAAAATAGAACTGCTTATTGAAATGTGTTAAACTGTACAAGTATTTAAACCCATTGAAAACAGATTTAATCACACAAATGAGACACATTCAAAGATTTTGATCATCTGCACCTCCTAATGAGGTAGCAGAAAGGCTATGCTCTGCACTTCTGAAGATGAAGCCACTAACTAAGGGATCTGCATATGGATTTGGAAGACCAATGAAGATTGCCAGAGATCCCTCCAGCACCAAATGCATTTTATGTCATCTTCAAAAATTCCAAATACTAGGAAGCCCTAATTATCTAGCAGGAGGGAATTCAAGATTGGAAAGTTAATATGCATATGAACATCCACATCTTCCTATCGCAAAGGCCACTCTTCAGTAAATGAGTGACATAAGAAAAACACAACCCCCATTCCCCAAATTCTTCTAGAGTAATTTTTTTTTTTATGTTGAGTGAATGGACAGCACATGTGGCAAATGGATATAGAAGGTAGGTTAAAAAAAAAAATGGTATAAACCCCTTTTTCAGGCCTTGACCCAGGCACTTGGAAGCAAACTGAACCGAAAATGCACTTAAGCACAATTTAACGTTATCACACCACAGACATCTGCCTTTCCCCAGGGCAGAAATCCCAGCAGAGCTGACAGATGTGAATATATGCCCACACCTCAATCACTGCTACTACAGTCAAACAGATCAACACAAGTTCCTCTTCAGTTATAGCTTGTAATCATTTTGACAAGGAAGCACTGCAACCCAAAAGCCAATGTATTTCCTTCTGCCAACTCCACCAGGGAAAAACATGACCTTTAGAAGAGAAGGACACCTGTGCTGGTTAAATTGCTGTAGCAAGCATCAGTTTAAGTCATATGTCAGGGCCCCTGGCTATGTGGAGAAAAAAAAAAAATCCCACAAGGCTAAAAGGGCAATCAAAATAATAGCATAAGATTTTACAGCTTACCTGGTTGAAAACCAGAAACACAGAAACAGATATATGAAAATCATGCCCCGAGCTGTGATAATAAATGTAAATTCAAATTACCTACAAACTTTCACAGGTTTATGTTTAACGTGCTCAGTAAGTGAAATTGCAAGGCAATTATAAATATACAATTAATTGTCTGTCATTTTCTCGTGAGTGGGTATCGACTTCTCAGGGTCTGTACACTTAACACAGGATTCTCACCCAGTTTCCAAACTGTTTTAAAACCATGTGGGTCTCTCACACAGCCTCTGACATATCTCCATTTTCACCCAGATGTTCCACACACCTTATGGCTTCTCAAAAAGCAACATGTCCGTTTAGGCAAATCTGCACCCTGCTCTTGCATCCACCAGTGGAGGTCATCATTTTTCAGAATCATGTCAGAACTGAACCTCCTGTTTCACACTTTCTGTTTAATTTGTGTCAATCTGAAAAACTCCCTATAAATCAAATTCTCTCATACAACACTTTTAATTTTTAGCCATTTTAATGCTGTTGGTTTTATATAAAGTTTATTTGCATAGGGTATAATTTGTCTCCATTGTATTTTTGAAACTCTGTGGTTGCAAAGAAAAAGATTTTTGATCTTCAGCCTATTCCTGGTAAAACAGATGTTTCAGGGCCGGGGGGGGGAGGCACTAAAAGAGGACTAATATGCTGGCTTCATATATATGCTGGCTTCATATCTGTTTCCAATGTGAGGAAGATACAGCAAAAATAGCTGTGTGCTTCCTTTGCACCTCCTCAAATATGAGCTGTTCCATATCTAAATGGAAATTTCTCTAGCATAAAACAGACCAGGCTTTAATTGACAATAGCCTGTATGTTTTAGCTCAGAACTTCTGAACACGATGCTCTGTTGCTCTGTGGAAAGTCCTTAAGAGTGTATTAAAGCCCTTTTATTTTACTTGTTTTTGGAAGTCTCAGAAAACAGGCTAAGCACTATATAGGGAAAAGGTGGCACTGCTAAAGATATTCAAGTCAAAAGGTTAATGAAGAGAATAATAGAAGAAAGATATAGACTAAAAAAAAAAAAAAAAAAAAAAAAAAAAAAAAAAAAAAAAAAAAAAAAAAAAGATAAAAAGATGAGAGAAAATACTGTGGTAAAGGAAATAAACTGACCAGGAACAGAGTATGGTTCTCTGATACCATTAAATCAAAGCACTTTTCAAATGGAGCATTTTATGAGTTTCAACAAGCTGAAGACATTTCAGTCTTGTTGCAAATCACGTTTCCGCATGCCAACCTTGTCCCACTTCTTGACATATAATTCATGTGAACTTGTTTAAAACAGGAAGGAGAAAAAGGAGATGAGCAAGGATTGATCCACACTGCAGTGATCAACTTGGGCAAGGAAAAGTTTGTCAGCAAATATGTCATCTACCAAAATTTTTCTTTACAACATAATAGAAAAGGGATATAAATAGCTACAAGAGTTGAGTTCCATGCCAGAGACTGCAAAATTTAACAGCGGCCCACGCCTTCAGGATGCTGAAGCTGCAATGTTTTCTTTTCTTATCAAGCAATGTGTAAACCCACATTACCTTACTGGACAAGAGGGATGTGTAACGCACTATGTTGTATTCTAGATATGCCTAGCAATGTGAAGAGGACTTATGGCCAGTAACTGCACAACCACAGCTGGAATACATGAGTCAAACTCACATGACAGAATTTTAGCTCAAGGCCAGAATGGGTGCTCTGAACTTAACACTTGTAGGCTTTATAATATCTTCTACATTTTGACAGTCCAGTAAGCATGCTCTTTTGAATTTTGAGGACAATGATATTAACAGATGGAAAATAAAAATGTTAGTTTTATTATTTTTCTACAGAAAGTGATTTGCTCTCACTAAGTATTTTGTATTCACATTGTGATTACAAATTTGAAATGTCTGACCATTTATAAAGAATTCTTTCTTATAAACTCTGAAGGTAAGTTTTATGAGAACTACATCACTGCAGTAGTTTGCTCATGAGGGACTGCACTCTGTGGAAGACAATGCTGAAGAAGTTAATGAAGAATTACAGCTTATGGGAAGGATCCAAGCTGAATAAGTTAACAGAGAACTGTCTCTTGTGGGAAAGACCCTCCACTGGAGCAGGGAAAGACTCTGAGGAGTCCTTCCTCTGAGGATGAAGGAGCAGCAGAGACGATGTGTGACAAACTGACCTCAGCCCACATTCCCATGAGGTTGAGCTCTGGAAGAAAGGAGGGGTGAGGGAAAGGTATTTTTAGGATTAGATTTTATTTCTCATTACCCTATTCTGATTTGATTAGTAATAAGCTAATTTCCCCCAGTGACTAGTTTGCCTGAGATGGTAACTGGTGAATGATCTCTCCCTGTCCTTAACCCAGGAGCCTCTTGATGTATTTTCTCTCCCCTGCCAGGCTGAGGAGGGGAGTGACAGAACAGCTCTGGCAGCCAGCAGGGGTCAACCCACCACACGGAAGGGATGCAAAGGGAACTTAAAGCTAGACATATGGAAAGCGAAAATTATAGCAAAATATTTTTGTGTTGTGGGCTTTTTTTCCCCCATTGGATGAGCTGGTAAGACATCTTTCTGCCTGACAGCCTTCTCTGATACTCAGAGAAACGTGTCACCAAAATACATAATTTCTTAGGAGAAGAAGTCTTTCTTTTAGATGCCCAGAGACAAGGCAACACCAGTAAGACCAGTGAAGGTAAAAAATGCTCCATAATAGGTAGGACAGGCATTCTGCTTTGCTTCTAATTTTTCCATAAGAGGCCTCAAGAAAATATCTTTAAAAGGGAAAAATAAAAATAATAATAAAAAAACCCCAATCAAACAAAAAACAACAATACAGACAATAAATGATAATGGCATTGAGCTGAATTTGCATATCCATGGACAAAAATTAATGTGACTACATAAAATATAATCAATTATAGCTAAAGATATTGTACTGATAAGAAAATGCAGCTGTTTGGTAAGAATTTTGGGATGAAAGTGTGAGGGTGCAAGCAGTCAACAGGATCCCAAGGGAGAGGGAAGAACAAAAATGACAGAATGTAATTTTCAATAATGTTTGCACAGAATTAAATTCTCATGAATCCTTAATGAGAAGGCTCAAATCCAGTTTTCTAAATGCTAACTCACCTATTCATACTCTTGCAGTTTTAAAAAGGCAAAAGAAATTACATACCTTTTAACTTTTAGTTTCATAATTCAAAAATGCGTGTATGTGGGACTTTAAGTTTTGGTCACAGTTTCTAGAACACCTTAAGACAGTGGCTCCATATAATGGCATAGGTGTTTCTGTAAATATTTTAGTAGCAGTGCAAAGGTGAGGCCCACACGCTGCACAGTTAATTCTTGGTTTGTGCAAGAAATCACTCTGCAGACACCGAATGATAAATGAACTCTCTGTCTTAACTGATCCCAATACAATATGAAACCTCAGAAGTTCAGCCCAAGTATTTCTGTGCCAGCAGAGAGACATGAATGGCTGCAGGAAGCAGGAACAGTACATGTGAGTTTAATAAAGATTTAAGGTGCACAATATCATGAATCATTACCAAGTTTTCTTACTCTTAACATCAAGTATTGCTTAGACAAATTGTTTTAATATATGCTATTTTGGAACAGACCTTTTTTTTTTTTAATTGTACTTTTATTAAAAGCAAAAGAACATTTTTGTGACTGTTTTACCACCTAAGATTGCATCTTTGTTTCTTCATGTTCAGACAGGTTTGTGAGAAGTCACAGCTTGAAACTGTTTGTTCCTTGAACTGTGGCTGATATAACCAAGCCATTTCTTAAATTATGGAAGTGCTTTTTCAAATCCCATGCCAAAAAAAAAGATTTAATGTGATTGCTCTGCAGGAGGATAAAGTATTTGTTCAAAATGTAAATGTCACTATTTGTTTCCTTTGGAAGAATCTGTGGCAGATGTAACAGGATAATTTTTTGTTTTTAAACAAGGACTCTGGAAAGAATCAGTCCAAGATGTCAGGGCTTTTTCCTGCTTAGAGGCAAAATGACATTTCATTTTGTATGTGTGAATGCTCCAAAGAGTGTTTAGCTAACACTTGAGCACAGGATCTATAATCATATGGCTGCTCACATGTCTCAAAGACAGAAAACATTTCAGAAAATGCAAAGTACTTTTTTATAGGATTCAGTGACATTAAATACCAAAAAAAGCTAAATCATTCAGTATTTCAAGTCAAATGACAGTAACATCCCCAAATACTTTACATCCCCATCACTCCTTCCATCCATTTAGCCTCAGAGAACAAGTCTTAGCACCGGAGGAAACTGTATATCTCCTGCTATAATAGTACTAGATGTGATTATTAATCACATTCTAAAGCTGTGTTTGACCTGAAAAAGCCCCCTGCATCCTTTCTTCTAGCAGGAAGGACAAGAAGGTGCACAGATTGCATGTATTTCTAACAAAACAAAGCAATTCCTTGCTAGGGAGTCACGTGGATTTACACGAATGCCAAATTCAGCTTTCTTAGAGACTCTTTTAATGAGGTCCCACGTGTCCCTTTTATACATTGAAGAGTATTAATTTAAAAAAATATATAATTTTAGGCAGAGGAGCTTAAGAAAAGTGGGGAGAGGGAAAACTGTGTGGTTTATATCTACTTTAATTGAGTAATAAGCAGAAGAATCTGGCTCAGAGGAGCTTTTGACCAGAATGGCAACATGTAATATTAAGATGGTGTAGTTTTATCAGTACAGTGTATCACCTTATTTTTGGCAAAGTAAAAGCAAATATGGGCCTGTCTGGCATCAAAGACAGTGAAATATGAATATACAACAGTTGCATTTGATCAAGGGAGTTACTTACTAATCACCAGGTAAATGAGAATGGCCAGGACAAAATGACCAATGAACAGGCCCAAAACCCCTGACATATCTTTATTTGCCTGCATTAAGCCAGCATTAAGAACCAGAAACTCATGATATAAGTGACTTATTCCACTGGATGTGAAATCTACTGCACAAATTCCAGAAATAGAGATCTTATTTCTAATCAAGATTACAATCCTTAGCTGAAATGGGATTTCCAAAACATTGAGGTGAGTAGTAAGATTCAGATATTGAAAACCCAATGTGTTTTGTTTTCTTTTCATGGGCATGGCAAGTACCATTAAACCATTAGAGGAGCCATTCCAGCATGAATGGTCCGCCTGAAACGTAGTTACAACTAAACCACTAACATGCTCCCTAGCTTTGTAGCTCAGTAAACAGGGAGTAAGTACTGTTTTCAACAGGCCATGGGTTAAGCTAACAAGACAGGCTTAGAGCCCTACTGGGCTTTGCCTGTGCTTGTGTTGGTCTGCCTGAAGACTTGTTTTTGCATGCAGTAGTAATTATCCAATTATCAGATCTCTATTACCTACTTTGTTTTGACTTTTCATTAGCTCTGTATAATTGTATGATGTACTGTCTGTAGCAATACATACTTTTTAACTAATGGGTGTTTGTAACATGTTGTTACTATGGGTAGAATGACCTATTAGACTCCCTTAATAAAACAAAGCACAGAGGAATATCAGAAGCTTTGAAAGAATCAGCAGAGAGCAATACCTGAAGCCCAGGGGCCATAAACATCACTATTAATTTTCATCAAATGAATGCAACCTCAGGAGCAAGGTAAGCCCAGTCATTCTTGTCAAGCCTTAGGGGTAACAAAGAGAATAGAGAACAAGCATCCAAAATATATAAAACACATACTATACAGAAAATTCAGCTGCAATATGAACTTGCAAATCAACAAATAATAAAGAAGATGTAAAGTTTGTTAACAAACATAAAAAAAGATCCCAACTACATCCTAAACTGAGAAGAAGGAAATTGTCAACATCAATGTAATAGTTCTGGCACAGGGCTTAGGATGCTGCCCCGTAAACCCACCCCCAGAAACCACAAACCCTAACATGTAGAGGGGCAGTGGGAGAGCAAGCCTGACACCAGAGAAAGGGGGAAACTGAAAGGTTTGTGTATTCATGCTGCCTGTATATAATTTAAAGTATTTGATAAGGTTGTTATGACTGTTAGAAACATAAAAACTAAACGAAGATTAAATTCTTGGCTTTTCATGAATGGTGTATTCGGTTTTTTTGCCTGTAGGAGGATTACAAGTGTTAATAAATCAATTGGAGTCCAAGAAATCTGTTCTCTAACTCAGCTGCAAAAAAGTTTTCGTAAAATATATTACACTTATTTACCACAATTATCTTTGAAGTCAGAACTATGAGATGAAAAGAAAAAACGGGAAACAAGAATCCAGATTCTGTATAACTGTCTTTGTTATCATGTGATATCAGCAGAGACCTATTAATGTCCTGGCCTGATTGTGATTATACTGTTATAATACTCATCTAATACAGAGGATACATATAGGACTGAAAAATGGAAATCTCTTTAGAATGGTGACCTAAGACAATAATGAGGAGAGCTACTCAAGCATTTAAAATTTGTTTCTGAATATTTGGATACTTTCATAAAGGTTTAGGAGTCGTTCTAAGGCAGAGATGGACAATTTGATATTATTTATTTATTTATTTTTCCATAGGGCTTTCAACTTCCATTTTCATACTCATTTCAGAAAAGAATCAAATACAGACTTCTCATTCATAGCATGCCATTTCAATGTTGGAGTGGGAAAAAAAAGTGACAGAAAGGAATCCTCATCAGCACCAAATCATGTGGAATATTATAAATTAAGTAAAAGTAAGGTCTGAGCATGGGGCCTGAATCAGGTAGAGCTATTTCCTCCTCTGCAGGTAGCCAGTTATTAGCCCTTAAATTGGCAGAGGTGGAAGGGGAAGTTCTACCAGAACATTAAAATCTGTTCAAAGGCTTAGGCAGTGGTGAGTGAAATGTGGTTTCCCCTTTCTTTTCATTTTTTTTCCCCAAATGAAGTTATTTACTTCATTTGTTACATTGTGAAGACCTAGCATGCAATGATTTTTACCAACCAAAAAAGTGTCCAGGAATTTGAGAATTTTAAGTAGTGGGAAGAGGAGAATGGTAATAGAGGTCCCAGCAGAATTCAGCTCTGTTTTCCTTAGCTTAGGTCTTTACTGTAACATAATCAAGTGGTGAACTGTTAGTCTGTAGGATGTGCTAGTACAGGTAAAACCACGTTCATCACAAACTATCAGAGTTTTCCTCCCTCACCAAAACATATCCTCCAGATTTATTTGTAATTTTGAAATCATTTAAAAGATGAGCTAAATTTAAAAATTAAATAAATTGAGAAATCTTTCCACAAAAAATGTAATATTTTTGCATTAATTGCAGTACTTTAAATCCTTGAATGGGCACTATGCTGTCCTGGACACAGTGTAAATATAAGAAAATGGGGACATAATAATTTGGAAAGTCAGGAAGATGCTCTTCCATGCAACAGGCATTATAGTTATTTCTCCGTGGTTCCAAATCTGAAAATAACAGCATTGTTATTAAACAAGCTATTTAAGAAAAACCTTTATGTTTTCTAATGCTGTCTTTTGTCTAATCTGTCTCTGTAACCTGAAATACTGCCAATATAATGATTCAGAAGGCCTGTTCTGCAATACCTTCATTTAGAGCTGGGATGTGCAGGACTTATGGTGATCCAGATGCAAGTGAGATGAAGATTTTGTTGGTACTAATTCATAGAAACCATTAATGCTTTACTGCTTTTACTGAATGAAACAATCTTATGATCATGCAATAATTGGGATTATTCAAAGTAGGAGAAGTGAGAACAATACTGTGGACTGAATCACTAACTGAAACAGGTAAATCATTCTTTATCTAAATCACCACTGCAAAACAAAATGGCTTTCAGGAAACCTAGATGAATGTGAGTTCTCCAAAGAAGAGCCTGATCCCAGAATGAATCATACTGATTCAGTCAAGTTGGACCTCAAAAATCCTTATAAACATTTACAAATCAGTTTGTAGCCTTCTCCTTCAGTATCCTTTACCTCAGGCAGTCACCCAGACAGACCTTGATTAAGCTGCTTTGCTGAACACAGGTATCTGTTCAACATTCCCAATTATGACTGTGCTATTGGCTTTTACTAAAAGTTTACAATATGCTAAACTACCATATAAGTCCTGAGCATACCCACCTTTAAAACTACCTATTTACAACTCCAAATATATAAAAAAATATACCTATATAAAGGATATGCACTCTGTAATTTCAACACTAATTGAAAGTATAAACACTGTAGAGTTAAACCTTTGAAGTTTCCTATCATAGAATAACTCTACCACTTTCTGCTTTACCTTTCAAAACTTACATCCAGAAAAGCTCTAAAAACTACAGTGTTTGTACTGAACAGTTAAAAATATGTGAACATATGGTTTGTTAACTTTAATTAATGGAATTGAATAAGCACGCATTCATTATGAAAAAAAATCTTTCTTCATGAACTTGAATGATCCCCTCACCACTTAAAAACACCAACAAACAAACCACAGAGCATTTAATACTTTTCCAAGGAAAATGTAGGGAAGGAATCAATTGAAACAGCTTTGTATTCAAAATCATCTGTGAAGCATCAAAGTTATGTTTGTTGGCATCTGTCCTCCAGCTGTGGAGTTTAGAGCTCTTCATTTTATTATTATTTTTTTTTAACCATGTTCCTTATTCCAGTGAGTAAGTACTTGGTTCTGTGCATTTACAGAGTTGGAAAATTAATTCATCAGGGACTGTTCATACTCCCACAGCCTCTCTTTCCCTAAGAGAACATGTCAAGTTTGAAGCTTCAAAGGACATCTTTTTTTTACTGGATCTTGATAAGTGACATTTTTAAACTAGAATGTTAGACTTGGGGAAAAAAAAATAAATATATACACTCATTAAACAGAGAGAGAAGAAGATGCCTACAAAGACAATTAAACCTGACAACAACCTGCCAAACAAAAGACCCTTGCATCCAATTCATAAAAAAAGTATCTCTGATGGCAATGCTAACCAATTCTTTAATAGTTGAGAATCCATTTATGAGCAAGTCCTCATCTTTTTTAGAAAGCAGAATGACAGGAAGACTAACTCAGGCATCCCTGAAATCAGATGAAAACTTAATGGACTTCAACACCTTTTGGGTAAGTCCCCATTTTAGCAGTGACAGTCAGGAACTAAAATCACTTTTTGTGTCAGTCTGTGACCTCATACAAAATATAATACAACTTTGAAGAGCTACAGAAACCAAATGTATCTTTAAAAGATCATGGAGTCTGAGTCCTCTTGCTTGATATCTTGCAGCCACCCTTAGGGTGAAAATGTGAGGTTATCAGCATGCAAGTGTGGGAGAAGGGGTATTTTGGGGGGTTTAAAAGTGCTAAAACTGTTCAGCAGTTGTGAAAAGTCCCCTGCAGGAAATCCCCTTTTACCCTTGAGTAAGCAAATTAGGTCCCTGTTTATGAGCCCAAGGTTAAGAAATAGGAACACAATGACAAAAATGACTATCTTTTGGCCAACTATTTTTTCCACAAAAAAAATAAAAGAATTTTCTTTGCTGAATTCTGTTCCCTTGAGACGTGACTCTATCCAACAAAAAAGTATTAGGAAGCTAGTCTCTGACCTCTCCTCTACAGTATAAATGAACAAAGAAGATAGCTGAATTCAGTACAACCATTAATTAGGGACTGGAAGAGGGACATGAGCCAGCAGAGCTCCACAGGAGGATAGCTCACCATGGCCAGTGTATTAGAGGCAGAAAGCAAATGTTTGCTGTCAATCAAGAAATCTGAGGACAGGCAAAAAGGAATCATCAGAACTAAACAGGAGGGAGATGAAACCACTCTTCAAAAAGCTGGAGCAGGTACAAAGAAAAAATTAATAGAAACAATAATGGAACCTGGCATATTAAATGCAAAGGAACAATAAGAAAGGCCAGAAAAGAATTAAAGGAGGTACTTCATAAGGTTTAAAAGCTAAGACATGGTCCTTTATGAATAGAAAGATTTAGTACAGAGTCTGTAGACCCAATATACTGAGAAGGTGTACAAGGCATTTAGAAATGGCAAGACTGCAGCAGGCTGCTAATTGAAATTAATAACTGAAATTTATAATGGCACAAATAGACAAAACAAGCAAAAAATGTCACCAAAGGAGTAGAAATAAGAAAAGTAATACTAGTGTCGCATAGCTTCTTTCTTAAATTTACCTCCCTATCCAAGGCCTGGAAGACTGTACATGTGATGGCACTTTAAAAAATACTTGGGAATTTCAGAGGAACTATAAAAAAACATAAGCATGACATTGGAATTGGGCAAATTGGGGAAATCATAATAAAGCATGAAATTAGTGGAACATGAACAAATACATCTGCTGGAGAACAAAATTATATGCCCTGCTTTTCTATAAAAGGAAGCCATGGACCTATCAGAGTCTCTGGAGGTGTCAACACACATATGGATACAGGTAGTAAATTTATACAGTTTACTTTGAATTCAAGAAGACATTTCACAATGTATCTCAAAAGCTCTTAGGGAAACTTGCAGCCACAAGCTAAGAGAAAAGCTATTATTCTTTCACAGACATTTAATTGCTAAAAGATGGGAAAGGAAGAGAGGAATAAATGGTCAGTTTCCACAAGGGATGGTGTTCAACACAGTCTGTGCTGCAAACCTGTGTGTTTAAACTTACTCATGGAAAGTACTACTTAAAATGGTGCCTACTTTCAAGAAAACGCTCTGGAGGGGAACTGAAGGGGAAAAAGGCAAGGGTAAGTACATAGTTAAGGAAGTGCACTCTCTCTATCAGGCTCATACTGCAGGCAGAATGCAGTTCTAAGAAGTAAATTCTTCAATGAATTCCCACCAAATAATCAAAGATGCCTAGCTTATAGAAGATCAAAGATTATTAGTCCATTTTCATCTCTATTTGTCTGACTGTATGAGGCAAAGACCTTCTGTGACTTTAGCAAGGACAAATACTTTTGTAAAATCTTGCTCTCTCTTATTTAAATTTTCCTTTCTTCCCCACATTTCACTCCATGTGCCTCTCACAACACAGGAAATTCTGTTCATACATATTATTCTTCCTATGAAGTTCAAGGCAACATCAGTTTTTCTTGGGGCTATCATGGAAAGTCAGATTTAACTTTATAGCTAGGACATTTCATGTTGTTATACTTCCTCATTTTAACTTAGAAAACCAACCAACATATAAAACACCAATCATTCTGGAAAACAAAGGAAAGAAGTGAAAACATTTCTCCAGCTAGAGAGACCAAACCACATTGCATTTGTTACCTTTTTTTTCCTTTCAAAAATTACACTCACATGGCCCCCAGCAAGTTTTTTAATGGAATAATTCCTATTGCTTATTAATTCCATAATTTGCCTTTTTTTTTTCTTGCATTCTTTGTAATGGATAATTTTTATCCTTCATACCAACTTACTGATGCTAGATTTCACTATATATCTCATATTCCTTTTAGGACTCCATTTCAGTAGGAATATGCATTGCTATTCCTTCTTTTTCTAAGTATTTTAAAACTCTTTAACAAAATATTCATTCTGCCAAGCTATCTCACAGAAATGCTTCAATGTGTGAATTTGGATTCTGGATCAGCTTTTCAATAAGGGATAGGATACATAAATTTACTATTTTAATAGGAACCTTACTGCATTTGCAAAGCAGGTTATGTGTTCCTATGTGAAAGCATACACTATACTTTCAGTTTTGCGAACAAGTGCTTGAAAATTTTTTAAACTTCTGAATGAATCTCTTTATTTATGCTTTAAATAAAGTTAGCATATTCCATTTCAGATTAAAGAATGACTATAGGTCTCAATTTCTAGACAGAGTAACACCCAGATATACTCTCTGGACTTCTGCTGACTGATGTCATTGAAGGCCATAAAAAGACTTAACTAAGTCAGGCAACGCTAAGAGATGCAGGTCTATTGACTATCTCTCATTCTTTTCATAGAGTTGTACTGATTGGGGTGGGGACAGAATAAACTCAGATGTGGGAAATGAGATTTTTGCTAGTAAGTGGTTGGTATATCCACAGTAGTATGACATTACCAGAACAGTAAATTGACAGAGCCACACTATATGAGCCATATACAGTGTCCTCACAAGCACTGACATGCAAGCACCCTTTTTTAAAAAAATCTTGAATCTGCTACTACCTTCATAAATAACCTCCATATAGCAAAGACAGGGCTGGTTTTGAGTAAAGGAGCAATAACACTGAAGAGTCTCCTGCTATGCATTGTGCAGATGTTGGCTAATTAGCAGTCTCAAATCTAACCTGGAGCCTGGCAATCCAGTCAGCGTAATTGGCAAATAGGATCTGGGGTGAGATTTCAGTTTCCTTTTCCTTTTTAATCCACAAAGGAAATGAGAGGTTCCGCTAGTATCTCTGGCACAACCTGTTTCTCCTTGATAATTGTGTGGCCTCCTGGCTGGTGTGTTGTAGAAGAAATACCAGTGCACTCACACAGTGGGATGAACTTCACAAAGAGCCACCAATGAGGGTACCCTGAGCTAGGCACCATTAAGGCATTGAGGGTTTCTAGCACTGTCTTATTCTGCAGAAATGTTCACAAGCTGGAGATTAATTTGTCAAGCTGTAACTTTTCTCATGCATCCTAGAGGAGATCAACAGGGTTTTAGCAATTTGTGCCAGCTGTGGACCTGGTCAGCCTCTCCTAATTTTAAATTGCTAGCAGAACTAGAAATGTCAACTCTACAGTTTCATCCCCCACCCCATCCTCCAACTTCTCCTGGAGACTGATTCAAGGTACAAAGAGACCAAAGTAAGCCTGTCCTTCCTCTGAATCAGATAGCTGAAAAAATGCAGGTATAGTCTACAGCTGCTTTTCTCTATCTAGAGCCTCTTGGATAAAGCAAAGTAAAAACTGCATATTGGGGCTGACCTATTTCTGGATCACGCCCAGTCTGCATAGGGGCTTTACAAATTTCAAGTGAAAGATCAATCAACTCCTGTATCTTCACAAAGTAGTAATTGCTTCAGTGATCTCTCATGCTAGAAATTGTTATATATCAGAGATTGTCATAACATAAACTGCAACGCCTGTTTTTATGACTTCATCTTTCTAATACTTCATATGATATAATCAGTATTGTTCTAGAAAAACTCTGCTTTGGAAGAGATAGGATCAATATTTTTACTTTCAGTTGCATTTCTCTAGCAGAAAAGAAATATGCTATGTGATGCTTCTTTCAAGTACCATGAGGGGCCCTGATACGGGGACTGTGAGACTACATCCTGCCCTTCAAGCTGCAAGGACAAGTCACTGGGTATGCCGGAAAATGAGCTCACTGTTTGCATGAGTTTATATTCTCAGACATGAAGAATACAATCCCATCTACTGGACTATTCAGATCTAAATATTATTATTTCAGAATGCTGCAATAGACTGAGTCATGACATCCCAAAGATACAAAATAAGTTATAAATAAACACAAAATGAAAATGTGTTTGCCTTTTTTAAGGCTTGTGAACATGTTTGTTCAAGATGAATGTCAGAGGTTTTGAATAATTTAATGTCTTTTATTTGGTGGCTGCAGCATTAGTGCAATAGTCTTCTAAGCCAAAAAACTAAATGTGAAAGGGAAGAGGGAATAAACCATGGAGGGGAAAAAAAAAAAAAAAAACAAACCAAACCAAACCACAAAACCAAACAGGTAGTTTTAATAACTTCACCAATAAATATTCAGAGTTTTTTAATAATTATTTCCCAGTCTGAAGGAACTTGGGTAAAAATAGTGCTGTCTGATACTATTTTCAACGAAAAGCACAATCCTATCATAGCTTAATGAATTAAAAATTAATATGATGCTCTGAGACTAAGTAAGAATAAAAGCTGGCAGATAAATATATTTAATTTGGATGGAGTTCCATTTGATTGCACTCAAATGGCTAAGGACTGCTGTCAATCAGCTCAGCTAACAAATCAGTCTTGCAGGCTTCAACAGTCACTACATTAGTGAAGCTACAATAGCAACATCAAGTAATACTTATTCAGGATTCATCCATCTCTCAATTTACTGAGGCTGAACTGAAGAACCCTGAAACAAAGGTCTGCTTTGTGCTGAGGTCTACTCCTGAGCAGACTTTTTTTTACAAAATGTGTAAACACAATTACCATGTTCGCACCATATCATTTTAAGCACAGGTGACTGAATTTAAAAGTAACGAAATAAATCAGAGGGACAATTTGTAGCAAACTGATTCAACACTCACTGGTGAAGAGTTGGAAATGCCATCCTAGATCAGAAATGCCTTTTCTGGTTATTGTCTTATGGAAACAGAGAAATAAGCAGACTGCCAAAAGCAGGGCTCTAAATCTAATTGTTAATATTAATGAAAATGACTTAAAACTTTAAAATTTGATTTACTATGGTATCAAAAATGTAGAGTCTTTTTCTATTATAATTCTAGTTCACCCTAATATCCTGCATAATTTGAGTTGTGTGGAATTTTATTGGTTCTTAAGATTAAAGCCTCAATAATTTATTGCAACAAGTTACATCATTTAACAATGTCCTGAGTAGAAATTAATTCCCTTCACTGGCTTCATATTTTCTTAAAACTCAGTATAATACAGTAAAGGGTATTACAGAGTACACAGAAATCCCAGTGTTCCCTCTCCAAACCTGTCATTAATTTATATATTAGTCCTTCATACACTAGAACCCTGCCTACTCTGACTTATCAGAATCCCAATCTTTTGCCTTTGTTTGGAACACTTTCCAGAGCTCAGCTCACTTCCACCACGTACCATGTCCTTTGAGAGCAGTAAGCATGGCTACAGAACGGCTTTATCTAATTGCTCTCCCATGTTTCTGAGGTAATTTTCAATGCCATGCTTCATGCACCCTCTCTTCTCGTTATGACTGAAACTGAGCAATGACTTAAGGTTGCTACTCAACTGCCTACATTAAAATTAAAGTTTCTGCATACTTAACAAAGATGTATCTTTGTAATGGAAGAGACTTTGAAAATTTGTAGATGAAATTGTAATGAGCTTGCATGACTTCAGTCACTGATACAATGCTGTCAGACAAATTCAGCTTCAAAATAAGCTTAGCTTTGAAGATAACTGCAGTGGTGGAGAAATCACAGTACCTGCAATATATGAAACTAAAACTGTGATTCCAAATAGCTTTAGTCCAGACTGTCACAATCATCTCTTGTGAGATTACTTTATATATGAATCTCTAGACTACCATTTTTGTCTCTATTGGAAATGCCATGCTGAAACATTCTAAATGCTAAAACTGAATCTAAATTTTATTACCACTGCACAAACTTTCTGGCTCATAGCTAGGATCATAAACAACTCACACACCAGGGTCATTCTCCTGTCTTGTTATTTGCTGTGCTTCAAGGTGAAAGCAGGAGTTTCTGTTGATTTTATGTTAAATTCATGACTTTGCAATTATGAAACAACACTCTCCATTACTATTACTTCAGCCCTCAAAGACATTTAGTGCCTTCTATAAGACATGCAAATCAACCTTTGTATAGATGATGCCCCAAAACTTCACGTCACCAGCAAATATAATACAAATGTTTCCACCAAAATTGCTAAAAACACTTCTAAGTAAGATGTGTCTAAATTCCTACCTTTAGGAGATCTAGAGTAACCTCCCAATAATCTGATGTTTCTCCTTCCAGGACAAACCACTGTAAGTCCAGTTAGCTTTATCCATCTTTTAACTCCTACACCTTCCTGCTAGTATATCACTTTAATGATAACCCTTTTTTGCAGCAATGTATCATGAATTTAATACCATGTACTTTGAAGCTGCTCCATTTTGACTGTCAGGCACCTCTGTTATTTCCTCGAAGAATAATGTCAGAAAGGTGTTAAATGGTCTATACTGGTAATATCCTATGGGACTGCACTGCACTTCCCATTTATATCTCAGTTATGTTTTCCCAGGAGTGAAGCAACTCTGTTTACCTGCATCAACTTTTTCTTTTCCTTAAATTTGGATTAAAGGTTTAATATTTTTATTTTTCCTTTCTAGAAACAACAGACTAACCCCCAAAAGAATAAATACTCCACATTAAATATAGCTATAGTTATTCCAACAACTCCAGGACAGATGTATTTATTTTTTTTTAGTTTGTTTGTTTTTTGTTTTTGTTTGGTTTTTGTTGTTGTTGTTATTGTTAAAAGCTTTCTCTGATTATGTCAGTTCTGATTTCATGGAAATACTACTTATGTATCAAATAAAGCTACACTACCTACACTTCAATAACTAGATCCATAAGCACCGGAACTAATGAAGTCTGATTTCCTATAAGTTTATATTTCAAGTCTTTTAAGTTTTTCCTCTTCTCATAGCTCCTGCCCATAGGATTTAGCAATCCTACTGCTGAATATTAAGACATGCAGTGTCCAGTCACAAACGACACATGTGAGAACATGTACACTCCTTTGACCAGCACCTGATGCCATCTGGACCAAGTTAGGGACTCAGCTGTAAATCTTTCTCTCAATGTAGAAACTAATTTAGGATTTCATTCTCTATTGGGTCACTGTTTTTCATGCAACTTGTTGCAATTCCATGTTGTCATCTAAGACCTCCTTCCAATCGAATACAGTTGTAAGGGGGAAGCGGGTTCCTTATGGGCAGAAGAGT
Organism: Formicarius rufipectus; assembly: GCA_013399695.1. Classification (NCBI taxonomy): domain Eukaryota; kingdom Metazoa; phylum Chordata; class Aves; order Passeriformes; family Formicariidae; genus Formicarius; species Formicarius rufipectus. The sequence goes on along the minus strand of VXAU01001442.1, from coordinate 36,937 downwards.
AAGAATACCTGATAGACTAAAATACGACCCTGTAAACCCTATTACTTAATGAAACCAATCTAAAACCATGCCACCTACTCTTTGTTTCGATTTATAGTGTTCAATGACAGTTATAGATTACTTTACAGAGATAAAAATGTTCTAGATCCACAGCAATGAAAAAGCCCCAGGCTGGACGAAGCACGAGTCCGCAGGAAATATCCTCCATCTCCAGAATCACTCATTAATTAAGTCTAAAATCTATGCTGCAGAAAACCTCTGCATTCAACTTTCTTTCTTCCTAACTGTCTTTCTCCTTTTTCACTCATGTTCAAAAACCAGTCAAGTCAAAGGAAAGTAGAATTTCATATCTCATAATACTGAGTCCTGGAGCCAAGCACTGTGCCTGCTGGGCTCGGAATGAAGAGGGTTTCACATACCTTAGCTTTATGTGGTTATCAGATACAGTAATCATCAAAATTCAAACACAGAGCCTCACATAGCCAGGTGTAAGGTACCAAAGTGATAAAAAGGAAGACTACATCTACAGCACAGGAACTGCTGAGAGCTGCGCCAAATAGCAATACCTGTGACAGGGCACACTTTGGTGAGCTCGATCTTTTAGGAAACAGTGTGGCAAATTCTGGATGTAGCCAATCAGGTCTCTGATTAGTACAATTCCCTACATGGATGAAGGTACTTGGCCATCACTTGACCTTGACACACGCACTAGCAGTTCCCTACACCCAAAGCACTGAGAAAGCCTGTGCACAGGTACAGCAAAATTTGTTTCCTGTGTTTATTTGAAATAAAATTTGGACTTCTGAATCAAACACACATGAGCTACACCATAGGTACCTATATGTCCAATACAAAGCTCTTGAATATGGGAACACTCACTTTGGCGAACCCAACTAACTAGCTGGCATTAATCCACAAAAGAAGTTATTGTATATGGCCTAGAAATCCCTGAAAGAGTTTGCTCCACGAATCTCAGAACAGGACTCCAGCCAGTCAATTGTCACAGGTTGAACTGAATAGCTTGAAGTGGCATAGTTGCAGTTTCACAGCAGCTAAAAGGGTATTTCTCAGCTTTAAATAATTTTCAAAGTTAAATGTTTCTTAAAAGAGATCCTTCACAATGTTCTGGTGTAAGCGAGAAAGCAAACAACTTGCAGTTTAGCCTCTTTTTCAAAATTAAATAAACAGTTAAATGATCACTAGATGTGTGGCTAAATGCCATGTTAAACAGCTCACATCAGTTCAACCAGTTTATTATGCACATTTACCATGACTATGCATGTCAAGTTGGTAATTCATTTTACTGACATGGTAGAGTGCCACATGTACCACTGATCAATATGTTTAAGCATTTCCTGGAACTGTTTATTATGACTTTGATTTTTTTTTGTTTTGTTTTACCTTCTTTAATTACTTGCCATTGCTTACAATTGCAATAGCACATGCAGAATCAGAAGAAGGGAGGATCTACTTTGATAAACTTTTAAAACATAAAAAACCCAGCTAATACCCACTGGAGTTTGCATTATAGATAGAAAAAGAAATTATTAGAAAAGGAAATGAGTATAAATTAGGCAAGCTTCATATAAAGAATGTAATTTCCTATCCCTTGTGCTTGAGAGTTTTTGGTTTGGCAATAGGTGATTTTTCTTAAATCAAATGGAAACTTTGAAAAGAACTAAAAATAAGCATAATAACACTCTTATTTACTGGTCCCTTTCCAACACTAGACATTTCAAATTTGTTTTATGAGATGGCAAGTATTTTAAAGGCAAACTTCATTTGATGGACAAAGTACTTCTGAGAATCTTCCATCTTCAAATTCACTTTAAAAACTTGACGAAAGAAAAATATTGTCATTTGTTTTTATCACCAAGACATTTTTTCACCTTGTGTCCTAACAAGAACTCTAGAATATAGTTTTTCTTCACAAGAAATTTTGTTCAGTGTAATTCCAGAATATTGAAACAATAATAATAATTTTTAAAAATGCAAAATTAGCAACAATTTCTAGTAAACAATTATTTTTTTATTTTTTTTTTATTCCATAGCATCACCCAACATGCTTTGTTCTGATATGTGGAAAGGATATACCCTTGCCAGTCTCTCAGATCAAAAGCTAAAATAAATGTATATGATAGCACATCGGAAATGAGACACAAAGACAAATATAAAAATGAAGTATGTCACTCAACTTGAGCCTCAAACTAGATTACTCATTATAGTAATAATTCTTTTTAAAAAGTTATTCTTTTATTACTGGCCTGAAGCACATCCAAGCAAGATTATGCTTCTCAGGGGAAAAGAAGCATTTTCTAAAGCAAATGTACAACTTGTCTGAGTACACTGAGTACACAGTACACTGTCAAATCTGAAAATGTGTCTCCTCTAAGTCATATTAGCACAGTCCACAGAATTCCACAGTTCCTTCTCTAGCATATGTACCACCTGCATATGTGAGACTAATACCTGTTTTGCTATCCACTTAAGTTTTTGATTTCCAGATCATAGCTGCTCCCACACTTGGGTGTGATGGTCCCATCTCTTACTAGACAATTTCAAGCACTCTTTACTAACTTTGATTAACTTAAAGGCTTTAACAGGTCCTTATGACTGCAGATTTTGATTTCAAGCTTCATCTTTTTGACCTTTATGAGTCTCTGCGGTCTAGTTTTCTTATATCATAATGATTTATGGTTTTCCATATTCAGTGAAAACGCCTTCAGTCCTAACTTTCTGACCATCCATTTTCATATAGTAAGTGCACTTCAGCAAGAAACACATCTTTAAATTATTGTCACGGTTTTCTCTCTTTGGGATATTTATATGCACCAGAAGATTTATCATTATTATTTTATAAAATGTTAAGTTGGAAATAATAGTAGGGAACTCTACTGAGTCCTGATAAAAAATACTGAAGCGTCTTGGCTGATAACTGCTGTAAGACAGATAAAGCCAAGGAACCAACTGATGAGAAACATGCAAAAAGTGAAAAACAGGCAGTAGCTACCTGCTGTGATATTACAGCCTAGGAGGAGTACTGTCAAAGTAAAAGGAACAAAAACTATTCATTAAAAACTATGTGGTATAAATCATGAGGTGGACACAGACAGTAGCCATTAATATGGTAAATGCTGCAAAATGAGGACAGCAAAACAGATTAGGATTGGCTATACTTCAGCCTCACAGCCTGGTTGCAGATTGGAAAACAGAAGAGGCAGGCTCTCCTAGGAAATTAAATCTGGTCCCCTGATACTGCTGGCAAATGTGCTGTAAGACTTCCTTTCTTAAGCCATATAAAACCAGTTGTTGTTTTTCTCCCACGATTCCCTATTGAAAAACAATTCTACAACCAAAGAAGTGGTACAGTTGAAAGGGGTCCCAAGACAGCATTTAGTCCATTCAACACATCCGATGCATCAAAAATTTCTTTTCAAAATGAAATGAAGCCTAACATAGTTACTATCTTCTTAAATAATATTCTCTCCAATTCTCTGTCTACATATTTTTCTTTTCCACTTCACAGGCCACAGCTGCAGAGGGCCTATGGCAACTCATGCTGTTCAAATGTTGTGAAAGTTTCACAAAGTTCATCCTCACTGAAGAAGGAAAACCAAGAGACCTGGAGAGTCTCTTTATAGTTTATAGCTCTCATGTAATGGTTGAAAGAGAGAACTGGACATTTTACGTCCCTGAGACTACTCTCAGCTGTGCCTTTAATTCTCTTGGTAAATGTTTGGCTCACAACATCTTTTACTCCAGATGAAACGAACAATAAACAGGATAGATTACCACCACTTTCACTGCAACTCTGCCTGAGATTATTCAGCTTCCCAAGTACTCAGAGATAGTCACAATATAAGTTTTTTTAAATCAATTAAATTCACTAAATATCTTGCACAACCAAAACTGAGTAGCACTACAACCAGTAAAGAATGGAGAATGGTAATAATAAAACACATTACTTTCTCCTTTATTCACTATAGCAAAAATGCATAATTCTAACTGTTTGGAAAGATACATACCTACAACAATAAAGACAAAAATGTGGTTGAAGCAGAACACCATCTGATGAATAAAGAAGTTTCATATTCATGCTTGTCATTCATAGGATTTCATTAATACAAATATTTAATCCATTCAACAATTAAAAGAAGGCCTAAAAATATTTCCAATTACTCTTTCTTACATTAATTAGACAGACTTTTAGAAGAAATAAAATATTTTCTTTTCCAGATACAGTTAGTGACAAGGTCCTGCTATGGCTGCAAAACCTGAGTCAAGACAGGCAACTTAAAGGTTCAAATTCACTGAAACTTACACAGAACACAGATTTTATACTTGAGTCCTTTGCCTTGCAAGAACACCAGTGTTCACAGAGGATTACTGTCATAGATGGGTTGCCATTGTTGCCTAAGTTTTAGCAACATAACTGTGTACTCCAAAGCTAAGCGCTTTTTTTTGAAACCATCAACACAATAATTTTCTAATTAATAAAAAAATCTCCAAAACATTTCCATAGCTGAACTGGTAACTATACACAGAAGAGAATGTGCTAGTGTTAATAAATGACAAACTCCAATAGCAATGATCTCAAGTCAGTTATAATAAGACATTTTTACACTAAAAGTTTTCTTACATTCCCTGTGGTGCTTTCCAAGAAAATTAAAGCTACATATTTTTCATTTCAGACCATGGAAAGATTCTGTACAAAACAAAATACTGTTCAAAACATTATTGTAGGATGAACAGGGATGAGATATATAACCTTCATACTGTCATGTTTTCTATGCTAATCAGGAAGGTTTAACAATAGATCTAGACCATATATTTGCTTTTCTGTATACTATCAGGGGAAAGCTGGATATAATTCTACTTTATAAGGTTAATTCTTCAAGTTCAGCTGAAACAAAAGAACAAACCTGTTGGGTGTTTTCAATCTACTGAAAATGCAATTCTGTCACCAGAATAAGTTTTAAAAGAACAAATCCTGGGAAAATTGACAAATCTTAAAATTAGTAGAAGGTAATAAATTATCCTTTCTTTAGTATTTAATTACTCCCAGTCTAACAAATGGACAACAGATGATGACAAACCTGAGAATTAAGCTTAAACTTTGAAATTAGGGTATGTGAAAATTGGTTTAATATGTGGGAAGGAAAAGTATTTTTCTCCTCCCTCTTTAATACCCTGGAACAAAACTGAGTACATGTTTCTGAGTGTGCAACATTAAGCCTGGTCATTGAGCCACAAACTCTCACTCCTCCTTTGAGCTGTGCTCCTTCTTGGTCACTGGTGAGATTAACACCACCATCTGTCATTAACCAGAAGAATTTGTCTTCCACGGTGTTAGCCATTTCATATTTTCACCTAGGTTATGCCTTCTACATAATATCCCCTTCAATGACAATCCAGTACTAGAATTCAAATGATCATGGGACAGCACCCCAAGGTTCATCTTCTGACATTCACCTACACTTGCTAAGACTTTCCTTCAACTTCTCTTGCTGAGGTTATCTTCCTAGCATTCTGCAGTGAACATGACACTCCTCTCTACGTGCCTGCACTTCACCCATGTACTCCCATGCATCACCCCATTCACCTTCAAGAAAGCAATGTCCCATTTCGATGTTCCCATCACTCAAAACCTACTACTTATATTAGTTCAGAGATAAGAAAAAGCCCCTGTGAGATCTTCCGTATGTTCCTCTTAATAAATTGTGTCTCCATAAAGCACTTCTATTGATTCAAATCATCCCACTGTAGTTTAAAAGCCTGAGAGCTGCCAGGTAGCTGCTGTGCTGACCGCTATTGCTATCCAATCCTAAATCAGCATTTTCCTGGTGATTCCATGTACTCACTGGTTGGCTCCTTATGTGTTTAGATGTGAAACTTCTCTTTTTCTCTGCTGTAAAGAACCTGATACACTTGGAGTCCTGGGCTCATAACCAGAATTCCTATGTACTCTGGTCATAAAAATAAAAACCACCATAAACCTGCAAGGACACATCTGGACAAACCTTGCCTCAGGAAGCTCATATTCTAGATGATGCTGTGAAGACGCTGAATTATATATCTTTCTAATGGATAAATTGCATGGATTTCAGTACATACAAACAACACAGAAACAAAAACAGTCTAGTGACTGCTCATGTTAGGAGTATAGATATGCACAGATGCTTTATGGACATAGGGCATTAGTGACAGGCCAAGAAATGGCTTCAAGTTATGCCAGAGAATGTTTAGATTGGGTATTAGGAAAAAAATTTCTTCACGGAAAGGGTTGTCAAGCACTGGAACAAGTTGTCCAGGGAACTGGTGGAGTCACCATCCCTGGAGGTATTTAAAACACATGTAGCTGTGGCACTTTGGGATATGGTTTAGTGGTGGACTGGGCAGAGCTGGGTTCATAGTTGAACTTGATGATCTTAGAGTCTCTGCGACTTGAATGATTTTTATAATTCTATGGCATAGAGACACCCATGGCATGTGGCCATAGATATTTGCTTATGAAAAAGGTGAAAATTACTTACCACACTGCAGCCAGGACAGTCAGGACCATTTTCACATGTCCTACGTCGTGCCTGGATCCCTCCTCCACACTGAGCAGTGCAGCGCTCCCATGGACCCCAGCCCGTCCAAAACATGTGAGGGGGGCACAATAAATGCTCATTGCAGTACCTGTGAGAAGAGACAAACAAGGAGGCAAAGAATCTATTTAGTATCAAGACAAGATCTCCTCAAAAAGCCCCGCATTTGCATAATTCAGATCGATGTTTGTATAGGGAAATATTTTATACAAAGCCTTCCCCCCATTCATCAAGCACTGAACTAACTAGTTGTCACACTGCACAGAGTGTTTAAACATTTAAGAGTTTGTGGGTTTTTAGGCTGCAATTGTGTGGGTGAAGCATTTGTTTGCTTTATTCAGTGACTTTATACAATCCATGCAATGTAAACATGCTATTGTACTGCGAGCACGTAGGCAAGATTGAAAACTGCTTTATTAAAACCAGTTGTGGCCATACATCTGGGGCAGTCAAACATTTATGCAGGCAGTCTTTTATCAGTCTCCAGCTAAGAATTGATTAGGATCCATCTCTCTCCTTTTCAGAGAGCAAAACTTGCTTTTTGCTTTCCACAGCGTCTCTGCTTTTATGGGCAAAATAAAAGTCAAAACATCGATTCCACACATAAAGAACTGTACTGTTTTCATAATGTTATTACTTTATCTTTTGAAGGGTGTTTTTAGCTATTATAATTCCTGAAGGATTTCCCAGTAGACTGCAAACTGATTCAGGGGCCTGGTAGTTTCTTGTGGGAAGCAGCAATGTTTTCTACTGAGCTGTCATTATTGTAATAAGACATTCAGATGTGTGGAAGGTCCCAAATTTTAGTGATTTAAGAAAAATGTTTATAAAAACCTAAATTTCCTGATTTTTTGAGTGTGCAATCCAATAACTCTAATGATGCTGCTTTTTAAGGCACCTCAACATAGGTTCAAAGGATTTGTGCCGCCAACAAGGGTGATGAGGACTAAGAGACTAAGTTGTTACTTCAGAAAAAATGAAGACACAGCAGATAGTCAGAAAACAGACAACCCTGAAGATATGTTCTAATATTTTATGAATGAGTCTGGGTAGCTCTTGTTCCAACTACTGACTGTCCTGAATGAACAAATCAATCTGTCACAGTATCTCCTCAGTTTTTACACCAGCCATCCAAAATCAAATGTTTTCTTTTCCCTCTAATAGGTTTCCATCAGTTTGCACTTTCCTTCAATGAAAACTGATTCTAATATTCCAGTTATTAATTTCTACAAAAAGAGAAATGACAGTATGAACAGTTGTCATTTTCAACAACAAATAACCACAACCACTTCCTCTTTTTTCCCTTAGCCCCAGGACCCTCAAGCTCTAGTTCTTCATTAGTAAGGAATTTGCACATTCAGAATACTGGGAGGAGAAAAAGATGGTGGTGGTGTATGTTACATACAAAAGTAGGTTTATCCCCTATGCTGGAGCCTATGATTTATACTTTGTACCTAGATGAGCAACTCCATCATAATTTAAGGACTGGGAGTGGGGGTAAAGAGAGGAGTAACAGTTTGCTGGTTTTGTGTAGCTAAGAAAATTATGAACACCTTGTATTGACCTTTCCTCAGCAACCTGAGTTAAAAACTCCCCAACACTCAATATTTATGATTCTGGTGTCTCAGAATTCTTCAGTGCATGATTTGGGTAAAGGTTTTTCAGCAGTAGCTTAAACATAAACTACCATTTTTTTCCGCTTCTGCTCACGCAATATTTGCAATTCACAGTTCACATTATGCCATCGTTAAATACACATAGGAACGTTCTTTGCCTGGATATTCTTTCCCTAAAAATCCAACAGCTGCACACATTCTCTGTCACATGGAGTCATTTATGTGAATGTTTGGGATAGTTTGTCTATGTGATCATTTTTTGAGAATATGTATTCCTGTAACATCAGTATTTATTTAGTCAACTCAGTACATATTTAGCATAATTTCATTAGTTCTTAATGAAGATGTTCTGAATTAATTTGGGACACACATAGTAAGTTAAAGCAAGTCTGTCATGAAGCTGAGAATTACTGATAATCACCTATGCAAAAAAGTAACATTTAAGGAACTTGTCTTGCCTTAATATATAGGCATGTACAGTGTAGTTGTCTAAAAATGAAGTAGCCATTCAAACTTGAGCAACAGCTCATGGAAAGAAACAGCCCTGTAAAATTCATGATTTATGTTACCCTCAAACAAATGTCTAATATAGGTCATATGATGTATATGTACCTCAATGCATGGTTTTCTTTTTGTTGACTGTAAATGCTGCATGGGAGACAGACACCTAAGTGCCCATTACAGACAATGGAAATTTTGTCAACTTTGTCAAAATATGGAGACTAGAATGATTATTTTGAAGAAATTTAGGAATATACAGTAGAAGACGACAAATCCCTGTTCTCCACAGCCAGTGTTGAGTAGATTTCTACAGTCCATAGTGGAAATTCAGACAGCTGACTCACACAAAAGTACTCACATTCGTGGACACCTGAAGTTAGGTGTGACAGATCTTATTTACATGAGAGTCATGCCACAATGCAGTGCCTCTTTTAGAGCCCATGTGCCCTGTCACCCTCTCACTGAAGCAGAAGACAGAAAAGGAACTTGATATATATGAAAAATAACTGACACAGTAAGCACTTCAAAGGCCTGGCAATTTTGTTAACAAACACTATTTAAAGATGGAGATGAAAAAAGCCCTAAAATCTCTATGCAAACTACTTCAGTTTAGGAAACAATTTTTTTAAAAAGCCAACACCAGAAGTGTCAATTTTGCTTTTTTTTTTTTTTTCAAGTACAATCTTATTTTCCTCTCAGCCAGGCAGCCTCTGAAAACATCAGGTATGTTCTCACAGCTAGAGACATCCCTGCAATTGATCTTTGAGAGCTGTGCTACAGCATGGGGCTTTGAGCCAAGTTTCATTATATCTGTTCTTGGCTGCATTTCAAGTCACTCAGCCACCCTTTTTCCCTTTTGCTCTTTCTTCCCCTCTTAATTTTGTTCTCAGGATGCAAAGAGCTTGCATTTTACAGTAATTCAACAAAACATGCAATGCAAGAAACTTGAATCTGTGAAACCAGTGCCCTCTTTCCTAACTTAACTGCAATGAGGTCAGAAGGGAAAGCAGCCTAGAGAAATGTGGGTTTTATACTGTGACCCTTCAAGTTTCCCCTTGTAGTGAACCCAAGTTCGATTGCCCTAATAAAGGAACTGTCATACGAGGGAAGGAAGAACATCCTCTGTTCAGTTTTGTCCACAGCTACTAGTACTTGCAGTAAATTTTACACCAGGCAATTTCAGTACAAGTGGCATTATTATTCTTGTTCTTATAAAAATCACAACCTTTAGTAAAACATCAATTTATTCCATTTATTTCAGTGTTGACATCCAGCCCTAAGTACTACAGGCATGACAGTTACAAATGTGTCCTTTTTATTCCACAGAGAGATGTTATTGAAACAAATGCTTCTTAACTTTGAACTAAGCTATACTACTATGTATTTAAGAAAAACAAACTAAACTTCATCCCTGTTTGCCCACTCCTATGCAATGGGATGTGGTGGGTAGTCATGATTACCAGCTGGTGACTTACTAGGAAGAACAGACTATACTGAGGCTGATGGGAATCCCAGATTCCTTCAATTGAAGGCAGACACAGGACACATACTTGCCCTATTGGACTGAGATAGCTGAACTGGCAGAAACCCCCACCCTGGAGGCTGTGGAAGGTGGCAGGAGCTGGGGCATGTGGTCCCAGGGGTTTTGGGGGAAGAGAAGGGAGCAGAGGAAGCAAGGAGGACTGGAGCCCACACTTCCCAGCAGACAAGACATCCATGGGAGTGCAAGCAAGCCTAAAGCCTTGTGGTGTGTGATCTGCTCTGCTGAAGGGAGCTGAGCTTGTTCACACTGCTCAGAAACAACCAGTACTACACAGAGCAGGCACTTGACTCTCAGTAGTTGCTTTCTCATGGAAACAAGCTCAAAAGCTGAATGCCTGCTGTGGCCTGTGTTTAAAAAAAAAAAAAAAAAAAAGAAGAAGAAAAAAAAAATTTGACAATATCTACTGCTTCTAATCTTCTTATACACCCCAAAATATCCATGGCTTTCAAAGGTTCACTTCTCATCTGCAGCCAATTTATTTTTTCTAATTGCCATGGGGTTTTTTTCTTTCTATTCTTTCCTGTGTAATAAAAGACAAGTACACCCACTCAAAGCAATTCTAAGGTCCCTCATTTCTGCACAGACAGGGGAGAGACTAGTGAGACTAGTGGACTAGTGGACTAATGAGGTCATATCTACAGCATCTCCCACAGGAAAGACAAACTTTCTCACTTCATGATCGTATTAAGACAGGATATGACAGACTCTATAAACTAAGACCTAGAGAGTTTTGCAGCAGCTTCAGTGAATATTTCTCATACAGGAAAAATCAGAAAATTTTAAACCCCTAAGGCATTCAATGGGATGTCTTCCATCTGGAGTCTTAACCACAAAATTATTATCTGATTAGCAAACTTTGTTACAATGTTATTTTTACTCCCTTTCCTTATTCTGTCTAAATGCACATCAGCTGCACTTTTAACCTACTTCTGCAAAGGGATTTGCTTTGTTAATACGAGCATTTGCTGCTATCTCTCAACTGCTTTCCACCCGCCGCACACCCCGTCAGCAACAGAGCATGTAACAGCTTAACGTATCTTCAACACTTTGAATCGGTAAATATTGCCATTGATTTCAAGGGAATGACCAGCCAGCACAGAGCTGCCTGACACATTAGCCATGATAGGATCATGGTTTTCATGAGGTAGAACAAACATAACCTAGACAAACATTTAGCTCTTAACACACGAGCAAACACTCTAAAGTGAATATGCATTCACATCTGCAGGTGAATGTACCTCAGATATGCACTGCCTTTTCTGTGTTTGCTTTCTACAGAGTTATGTACTGAATTTCTACTGAAATCACTGTTTGTTGAAAAGCTGTTTCAAAGTTCGGCACAAAGTTGGCTGTGGAAAGAGAATCCTGTATTTATATCTCTGAACATGTGAAGGTGATTAGAGTAAGCACGTTTATAAAGACAAATGCACACGATGTGTAAATCAACTAATTCAAATTTATACCAAGGCTACACATATTTTCATTTTTCCTATGAGCTGGGTCATAAAGAAAGTAAAATGTTAGGATATTTAGAAACATTGATTGATTTAAATGGGAAAATCTGAGAAGCTGCTTATTGGCACTTTGGATACAAAACCAGTAAATGTTTCTTAGGAGTTACTGCATGTGTAATATTTGCCCAGCCTGCCTAAATGTACTGGGCTCAGTTCTCAAAGGAACTGTTTCTATTTGGTGCCAATGTAACTCCAATAGGAGTGAAATGGTCAATTAGGACTAACGTAAATACTGATACACCACTGCCTTCCCAGCTCAAAACTCACTCCAAGCCGTCAGAGCCACGAGGTCACTCATAAAGCCCTCATGGCTCCAGCCAGCTTCACCTGGAACCCCTACCCACATCCATGGTCCAAGGAGCACTATTTAACATGATCCTAATCATGGCCTGTGCCTTAGCTTCCTATCTAGACCTCTTTCATTGCCATAATGTCATGTATGCTCCAGAGTCTTGGCTGGATCTGGCCACAATCTCCAGGCTTGCCCTGATGTCCTCCTGGGGGTGGTGGGATGGGTCCTGTCTGGCAGATTTCCCAGGACTCTCTGCTTTTTACAGCTCTGAAAAGATTTATCCAAATACTTGGCTTAACTGACAAAAATCCTGGCAAATAACCGGTGTCTCGTTCCTCTAGCTGTTTTACAAATTACTTGACAACATCTCCTAAGTTATCACATCCTCAAGAAAAAGAAAATTTAAAAATACTTAAAATATATTAAAAGTATCAGATGACAAACAAAACCTGGGTAGAGGCAGGAAGATCTGCTGTGAGCAAGCTGTGAGTGAGGGGAAGGTGCAGGGCCAGTGAGACTGAAGGATGTTTCAAGGAGACAGGAAACAGTGACAGAAGAACTAAGGGAGAAAAAGGTATCCTGCAGTAAACTTACAGGCACAGACATCTCAGATTGCTGCTGGACAAAGAGAGAAAGGACAAATAACCTGCAGGCTACAAAAGCAAAGCAACATAAGCCTTTTATTCCTTTAGAACTGTTACCAAAATTAAATCCTTCTGGGCTGCTATTATTTTAACTCATTGTAAGTACGACTTTCCATTTTGTCACTGCTTTTACAGTGCACCCATTGTCTTCTCAACATTTTCCCCTATAATTAGGAGAATATTTCCCACAGTTTTCTTTATTCCTCTGAAACTTCTTATAGGACTTCTATTCCATGTTAAACTAAAATGAACAATGACTGCTAATATCTGTAATCCATCACCAAAGAGTCTATCCAAACTAAACTACTTTCTTCTATATATAGCAGTGTTGTGTCCTGCCCTGGACTGACCTCTCAGTTCAAGAAAATCAGTCACTGTTACTCATGCTGGGAAAGAGCTAAGTAACAGCAGACACAATCTATGTTTGGTGGTGATGGCTTTTTGGTAGGGCAATCTATTTTACAGAAAGCAGTTTACAAAATAACAAAATGCCCTCCTCTGTGATGAAATGGTAAATATTCACAGCCTTGAAAAAGCAAGAAATGTTCATATGTTCTGTGATCCTGATCCTTTAGGTTTAAGAGTTAGGGAAATCAGGTCCCTGGTGATCTGTTAATGGATAAATATGATGAAACCTTCCTTCAATGAATTTCTTAATCCGAAGAAAAGCCAGAGTTGGTGTTTAATTAAATGCCTCACTGAAACTCATCATAAAGGTTACTGAATTTTGTTTTCATCCAACTGCAATATAGAATGATACTACATCATCCATACAAAAACATTAAAGAAAGTTGTAAGCATATATTGAGAGGAAATGCATCAGCATACATCTCTTGGAACAGACAACTACAGGACTCCACATTATTAACACTAACACCAGTCTTCTGCTAGCTAGCTTCCTAGTATGTCTCTAGAAACAACATAAGACATAAAAGAATTGCAGTTTATCTGAATATATTCTTCCCTGATTTAAAGAAGTATTTAATTGTTGTTAAAACTGTGAATACTAATTAAAACTTAGAGACATCACTGTGCATATAAAATGGAATGAAAGGCCTGAACTTGATATTCTGAGCTAGTGACAAAACACTTAGTCTGGTGCCAAAATCAAAACCTGAGCTGACTTGATCTGCTTAGGGGTTAATATACATACAAACAAATAACAAAAGGCCCAAGGATGAAATCTTGCCAAAAGATATTTGAGTTCATGGCGTATTATGATTAGTGAACAAAAAACAGAGCCCTTGAAACTTCTTTCATGTTATAGAAATGCTTAATTCATTTTTGACAGAAAAAAAAAAAGAACTCAAAGTAACATAGTGCTGTGACCTTATTATATTTTGCTCTGAATTCCAGGTCTTGCAGCTGGACGAGTTACAATTCAAACACAGTGCAATCAATTTTCAAGGAGAATCAATTTTCAGGGCCTCGGGGGACAGCAGCACGTTACTTCAGCACAATTCTCTGGCACTACCAGGAGTTCTCAGGTAGCTCAAGAAGGATGAAGCTAAGTGATAGATGAAAGATCTGCTGCAGACCCACAGCCTTGTTAATGGCTATTCTGCTACTGTACAATAGTAAAGTCAAAGGGAGTGAAAGGAAAGCGAAGAGAAAACCAAGGCAAGTGAAGGAGAAAATGTCCCATGGAATACAACTGAGTGGAAGAAATTAAAACAGACACCAGAAACAAGATAACTCACCTTTCCTCACGATTCTGTCCCACACAGACGCGTCCTCCGTGTCGAGGGGTTGGATTGCTGCAGGAACGCTGACGAACTTGAAAGCCTATTCCACACGTGGTACTACAAGGTGACCAAGATGTCCATGGTGTCCAGCCTCCATTTCTGGTAGAATAAAAAGCTCAGGCTCTGTCATCTGTTATACATAGCGAATGGCTGATTAGGTGTGACTGACAGCAGAATCTGGCCTATTAATATTTCTGTAGAAGTCATTAATACTGCATTGTGTTCCATTTCTTCAAGAATACTGAATTAAAATAAAGGTGCTCTGAGCATTCCATATTCCATGCTTTGTAATCAACAACTGCTAAAATTACCCCCTTACACAAGGAGTACAAAGCTATTTAGTTGCTTTTGGTCACTTTATTCTGGGTAAACTTCATATTCAAACTCCTGTATAAAAGTTCTGAAGACACCATTTTCAGGGAGATTAAAATGTCAAGTTTTCCTAGCCCTTCTGAAAGAAAAGTGATTAAAACCTGGAGGAAAAGGAGGCTCAGAGAACCTCATATTGCTCTCTACAGCTACCTGAAAGGAGATTTCATCGATGTGGTGGTTGGTCTCTTCTCCAGTGTAACAACTGGAGAATGGCCTCATGTTGCGCCAGGGGAGATTTAGACTGGATGTTAGTAAAAATTCCTTCACAAAAAGAGTTGCCAGCACTGAAGTGGTGGAAGGGAAGTGGCGGAGTTACCATCCTTGTGGGTATTTAAAAGACATGTAGATGTGGTGCTTAGGGAGATGGTTTAGTGGTGGACTTGGCAATGCTTATTAATGTTTGGGCTCAGTCTCCAGGGTCTTTTCCAGTATAATGATTCTATGATTCTAAAGGAAAAAGAGTGTTACTTAAGTGTCAAAATGCATTTTTTTCCTCAATTTCAACAGGATAGTCTGATAAGACATAATACCTCACTTGTAATATAATGAAAAAGCTAACAGAATTCACATACTGTACCTTGCGTTTGTGAACTTTTAGAAAAGATACTCCCCAATATACCAAAGGGAAAAAAATTTTAAAAAAAAGAGATTTTATTCTGATTCCATTAAAAACCTTTTAACTACAAGCCATAGAACCTGAAATTGTCTTGTGTACCTGGAACAGTTGGCAATCTCCATAGTTGGTCCTTCACACAGCCAACCTCCACACTGAGGAGCAGGACTGTCACACATCCGTGTCCTGCAGAGGCAGGAGCCAACACTGGTACCATCAGTGTGGGTGCAAGGTTTCCACTGTGACCATGTTCCAAAATGTCCATCCACTGTCAGATTCCTCATCTAGAAAAAAAAAAAAAACAACCATAACATAAAAACTTACTCAAGGCCTGACAATTCCTTCATAAAACCTCTTTATTTTGCAGTGCATGAAGGTTCAGCCTCTAGCTATCAACAATAAAAGCTTCCTCTGGAGAGGCATAACTTCCAGAAAGCAAGCTCCCGTTTTAATTTCTGTAGCTGCTTAATTTCCATGACTTCTGACCAGTCTGAGCCACTGGATATCAACACTACAGCAACAGTAATGTCAACTAACTGTTACCTTTCACAACCATGCTTGCCTACAGGGAGTCAATAAAAACTGTAGTTTCAATTTCTCCATTGTCTTCTGGTGACTGGGCTTCCTCCTTTGTAAAATTTTCCTGTGAAAACAGGACCTGGATACTGACTGTAAAACTCAAATCTAGATCAAAAGGAAGAGCCAGGAGAGGATAAGGAAGAAATGAGGATTCTATGAGGATGGTGAGGAACTA
The DNA here is from genome assembly GCA_013399695.1 of Formicarius rufipectus. Taxonomy (NCBI): domain Eukaryota; kingdom Metazoa; phylum Chordata; class Aves; order Passeriformes; family Formicariidae; genus Formicarius; species Formicarius rufipectus. The sequence goes on along the minus strand of VXAU01001442.1, from coordinate 20,753 downwards.
GAACAGGTTTCCCAGAGAAGCTGTGGATGTCCCATCCATGGAAGTGTTCAAGGCCAGGCTGGATGGGGCTTTGAGCACCCTGGCCAAGTGGAAGGTGTCCTTGCTCTTGGCAGGCGGATTGGAACTAGATTAGTTCCCTTCCAACAAAACCATTCTGTGATTCCATGATACTGTAACAGTCCAGGGTAACAGAAATGGATCAATCAAATGCAAATTTCCATGATGAATGTCTCTTTTTGACAAATTTCTTTTACGTTTATATCATATGGTACCATTCCATAAAAGTGAAATGTGATTTTAAATGTGACAGTCTCTAAACTTGATATGTAATTATATGTATAAATTCTATAAACATCTCCAAAAAGCAGTACCTAACCCTACATGATAAGACAGTTTGTCCCCACAGAATTCAATTCTCAACACTTTTGGTTGGAAGGGTCAGACCATTCTCATCTTGACTGGCATGTTTCCATCAAGCAGCCGTAACACATTTAATAAGAAATCTTTACTGCTCACGTGAAGCAAAATAAGGCAATGGAAATTGCAGGAGCCCCCATGGCTACTGGAATTTCTCAAGAAAACAGGGCATGACATGAGGAATTCAGTTCTCAACAAAGATGGACTTTCACATTATCCTTTTAGCAAGGTGTTAATCTTGAAAAATCTGTGATCCTAAATGGAAATGATGGTCATTTTTTCGCTGAAATGCTAAGGGATTTGCCTTTTGATTGCCACATTTTAACATTTAGTCAAGACAACAGCACTAACAAGTGCAGATTGAATAGAATTTAAAGTGACTCTGAGTTGAAAATAAATATGTATCAGTTGTAGTCATGTATATTTCACCAAATGTGTGAGAACATAACACTTTAATATTTGCTTATATACTGGAATAGGAATTACAGTTGTAGATTGTCATAACTGATCTAAAAGGATGTTTCCCTTTGCTATTTTGAGTATTGTTTCTTTTTAACAGTGATGAGAGAAGGATATATTTCACAGATAATTTGAATATACAAAAGATTCAATTACAGCACAAGACATGTTTCCACTGATGCAGTAGGTGTTGGCTGATTCATTCCACTGTGGCAAGGATTCCCTAATTTTGCTATTAATCACGTTTCTCACAATTTATTTTTCACAGATATAGCTTTTCCATGGAACAGTTATGTACATAATCTGTCAAGTACAACTGACATAACCATTCATCATTTCAAAATTTTGTTGACATTTATTGAAAATAACTCACTGAACTTTGCTCACTCAGAGTATACTCTGCAGGTTTTCGTAAGACAACAGGAAATACTTACTTCTTGTTAAGTGGCAAATAAACCCATTCTTTCTTACACTGCTGCTCTAACAAATGCACGCAGTCCATAAACTAACAAGTATATGTCCCCTGTCTAATTAATCTCAAAGATTTGAAAATGCCTTTATTGCTCTTTATTTCTGTGCTGTATCAAAACATCTTTACTGTTGCACACACAATTATAAAGTAAAGCCACAGTTGCCTATGGTTACAGTAATTTATATTAAGTGGCAGGGAAAGTCTACATAAAACATAGCTGAAAGCTTGAGCTCAGAAAGACAAATGGATGGCACATTTCTCTTTCTTCATTTCTTTTCCCCTGCTCCTGCAAAGATCATCCCACTGCAGTCTCCGCTGTTCCCCATGGCTCACCTTCTCTGCCTCTGTGTGAATATCTCCCTTCCAAAAGTGATATCCAACAGTTTTACCATACGACTACAGGAATGCAAAATGTAGTGATGAGGGGTCTTTTTAGCCCTCATCAGAATCCATGCCCATTAACCTTTCACAATCTGACACACTTCAAGGGCAAAATCCCAATCAGTCAGACAATATGGCTGTATTATTGTGGTACAGCCACACATCTGCTTTCCCTCTCTAACAACCTGGTTTTGTCACCCTTTCCCTTCTGCAGATACTTCTAGACCTTTCTTTCTTTCTAACATCTACTAAATATCAGTCTTTCTCTTGAGCCTCTCTGCACCCACCTTGTCTTCCTGGTTTTTGCATCTGTACTCAGAGTATAGGTCAGATTATCAGTGACTCACTTCTTAAATCTGTCATGAGATCTCTGTTTGTGTAGAATTCAGTGGATCTGGAGTATTTACTGAAGCTGTTAATGAATTCAGGTAAGATTCCATACTACACTCTTTCTCTGAGCAAAACTGTAAAATTAAACACATTTTGCATTGCATATTCATGTTATAAAAACATAACATTTGGGTTAGGAAAACTAAAACCCCAAACATTCTTTAGAATTATTTTTGCTTTCCTTGCAAAAGTTCTTTGATAATGTCAGTGTATATTTAAGTGACGGACTGCAAGTCCCACTGGAAAATATTTCAGAAAAACAATTTACCTTCATTACCATAAAAATACTGGATGAATAATAGGGATAACTGACCAACTGGAAGAAGCTCAAAGTAGATATATGTGCCATGGCATTAATTACTACCTATATTTATGTACAGTTGTTGTACTCATGCCAACTGAAACAATAACCTAAAAATCAAATTGAGAATTAAAATTAAAGCAAGATAACTAAAAGAATCACATTTTTTACAATTGATCTTCAAAGTTCAGTGAGATGGTAACACAGATACTCAGCTAACTCTCCTAGTCCCCTCCCTGCTCTACCATGACATGCCAATAAATATTCAGCCATATGAATAATTTCCCGGCAAGTAATTTCTCAAAGGCAACTAATGACATTTTTTATTTTGGGCTAAACTCGTGTATAAACAGACCTCTCTCTGATCCAAGCTATAAGCAACTGGTGATGCATAAATCTAAAAGAAAGTCTATGATTTAAAAAAGACAAATATATTACTAACAATTGAGATATTGGAAACAATTGGAACTGAAAGAGGAAGGTTTCAAATATTCTTTTATATTCTGCCTGCAACACTATCTTAAATGCATCTAGCACATGTTAAAGATGCACATAGCTCAGTTGCCTACACAATTAAATTCATTACATCCTGGCTTATATAAGTTGTGAATATAGCACATAAAAATGCTATAAAAACAAATATTTGAAAGTCTCTCTAAGCAAAACTGTAACTGATAGCAGTTTGCCAGAAAAGAGTGTTATTGTAAAGGAAAGAGACTATCAAGTTTTCAAATCTGTTCAATAATGTGTTACTTGGTATTTAGGGGTAAAAGCACACTTTTCAATTTGCATAGATAATTCTAAAATCTTCCTTATAGTTTGCAATCTCAATCTGCTGCACTACAGAATTTCTTTGGAGGTTCACTAAATCTTTGCATCTCTGATTAGCAATATAAATCTTACAGCTATGGATGAATTTCTTAGCAAGCCTTAGGTGCTCCCCTGCTTTGACTAGACTGCCATACCCTAGGCAACTGTCATGTAATAGATACTAAGTAATTGTTTTTCCAGTTGAATGGAAGAGAATTGAACTATGCTTTCTAGATCTTTCTTCCCTCTCCCTCCACCCCATCGTGGCCTCGTGTTTTCTATCTATGAAAGAAAATAAGGCTAATACCACAATTCAAAGACTGAGCACAGCAGGCAGACTACTCATGCAAGTATCAACCAACACATGCATTTCAGTGATCCTTCCACATAAAGAAGGTCACCAGCAAGATCCACACAAAACCACATTTAGCCTGTGGAATTAGTACAGGGAGATATGGCATACTCCACATACTTGGAAATTAATATAATGGGCATCTAGTTACTTGCCAATCAGAGAGGCAAGGACTGCACTAGTGACTGAATCCAGACTTTCTGTGAGACAATGGTTATGTCTATAGTAGCAAGTGGTGTGGACATACACTGCAAATCTGGAAAAGAAAAAGTTGATGCTGAAGACTTAACACATACAACACATCATGTATTTCAATGGCTTTACTTTGGACTTGCTCTAGCTATAGATGAAATGCCTAGTAGTAGTTGGATCATTTTTACTTTAATTTCATCTGAAAGTAATGTGGCTTGTGTGCTTCAAGACTGCTTTGTGATGTGAATCCATGAATACTAGATGGAAAAAAAATAGTATTTGCCCCAAATTTGTGCCTGACTTCAGCTCAAATGCTAATGCTGATAAATCCCACACAAATATTTTTTATTAGGCCTCTGTGTGAGAGGATTGATGCTGTTGTTGTTGGCTGGACTTTGCGAACGAAGATCTTGAGATAAGCCTGCGCAATGGATTTTTTAAGTGAGGCACAGGGTGCGCAGAACTGGCCCCACTCCCTTTACTCCTGAGGTTCATCTTGCCACGGCCGAGCAGCTCGGACGGCGACAGCAAGTTCCTCCAGGATTCGAACCGGTGTCCTCAGAGGAGGAGCCGGCTCCACAGGCGGGGGCCTACGCCACTCGGCCAACGCCCGCCGCCTCTCAAGTGTAACATACAAACAGAAAAGCAATAATGTCAGGCTGTTGAGAGATCCTGGGAGCCCACGTGGGTCAGAGCACCAGGGGAAGACCTCGCCTTGTCCTCTCTGCCACTGAATGACACAAACGTGGCACTGCAACCACGCCTGTAACACAAGCTGGGGCAGGCCCCAAAAGGTGGCAGGATTGATGCAAAGGATAGGACAAGATCTAAACAGTTTTTAAAAGTTTTAGGAATTGAAAAAAAAAGTTTAAAAATTGCTATTTAATATCAAACACAGAACATAAGAGCAAATCCTCAAGGACCTCAGAATCAGTGTAGTCATTTCTATCTATAAAGGTTGCTGCAACCCATGTAGAGATAACAAGTCAAAGCCAGAATAATTTTCTATTAATTTTCCACACCTCTAGTTCACCAAACACATCCCAGATTAAGAGAGAGGAGTGTCAGTAAGATGTTAAAGAGAGCTTGATAAACATATGGACATTGGAACGTGAATGTTATATGAGCATAAATTCGTAGATGTGTGTGCTCCAGCAATGAGTGAGGACACGTTCAAGAAGTCCTTAGTATCAATGACAGCAGAATGGAGTTGGAAAGGCTCCCTCTTCCTAGGCAGAAGGACAAAGCAAAAAGTCTACAAAAAAAACCCCACCTCAGTAGCATAAGGAAGAACCTTCTTCATTCCTTTTTGTGGGCTTCAGAGTGTGGGAAAAGAATGAATATTATAACATCACCAGAACCATATTAAAAATGAGATATGTAAATCAACTTTGTTGATGTTTGGTTTTGTTTGTTTGTTTTTTTAAATTACATTAAACCTATTTGATTTTTTTTTTTTTAAGCAAAGTGTCAAGCTGTAGCAGATATTAATAGTAAGTTTAATATAATTATCACCTGCGCCATTTATGTAGGTGAGGCTTAATTCATACAATTCAACCTTCCAATTCATGGATTTTAAAGAAGTTATTCGGCTTTCTATATTAGCAATAATGATCCTAAAAAAAAGATCATACCACTACTCATTTAATTTTTTCAAACTACATACCTGATAAAAATCTTGCAGAGGAAAATACATCAATATTTCTTAGAAAACATTTTATTTTCAAGATGGGAACATAGACATTACAGGTGAAAAACAACCAACATCAGAAATCATTCTAAATTAATTTACCATATAAGTAGTTTAATAAGAAACAGAAAATAAACTAAATATTCTACTAAAATCTGATGGGAAGACCTAAGAAATATGTCATTAAATACAGTTTTCTGAGCTTGAAAAATCTCTGATTTTCATGAAATTTGCATGGAATCAAAGGTTTTAAGAGAGAAATGAATGCATTTGGACTTACTGGACACACGGTAATGCTTTGCTCCCATTGGCTCATACTCAGACTTTCTTCCAGTGTTGTGCATTTCTTCATCACCATGTCCCATCCACAATAAGGGTCTTGGGATCCAATGCATGTACTGTGAATGAAAACCAGATAACTCAGACATTTTTCTTCATTTGTACTGACCAAAGATCTCTAAATAACTGTGTAACATCTCTTCATATTTCATAGGCAGAAAGAGAAATTGTGGTATGGCACAGATGAAATGACCAAACAGAGGAAAAAGGAATCTGAATGCCTACACAAAGCAAGGATTTCTTTTAAGCGTATAGTTGAATTTCTGGCTGCATGCACAGTGTGTTCTCAAGACTAATTATTGTACTTAATTACTAGATAATTATAGCAATTCCTAAATCGGGTATGTTGTCTGCTTCAAATTAAGATTTCAGGAGTTACAGTTCTTAGTCTTTTCTATCAATTTCGAAATTACAGATATCTTCTTTGGCAGAAATCAGAGGACAATGTCTACTCTTCAAGAATTAGAAAACCTTCTGATCTATTTTCTGCACTGATGTAAAATCTCTAGAAGGAAATTCAAAGGGGCACTAGTGGCTGCGATCACACCTCTTACACATCACATACTGCTCTTAACATTCCCTGTTAGAGAAACATCAGGAGGCGAAAAAAAGGATTAGAGAGAAGGATGGCACTTCAGTTTCCTACAGGTTCTGAAAGACCCACCACACAAAAACAGAAGTTCATTTCTCTACTACATAGCAGGTTTCGCTTGCTACTGGTAGGTCAAATATTAACGTTGCAATAGGTCTGCAACTTCATAGATAAAGATACCTAAGAAAGGAGGTGGAAATCCCATTATAGTGAAGTATAATATAATCTGGGTTTTTTTTGGCCATGAGATGATCTACTGATCTACTGACACCTGATGGGATGCACCTATCTCAGAGTGGAAAAAGAGTTCCACCACGGGAGCTATTTGGGCTTATAGATAGAGCTTTAAACTAGCTTGGAAAGGGGAAAGGGACGAAACCAGGTTTGCCAGGGGCATCACCAGCCAGGCAACGGAGGGGATTGTTCCGCTCTGCTCTGCACTGGGGTGGCCTCACCTTGAATATTGTGGGCAATTTTGGGTACCACAAGGAAGATACTAAGCTATAAGAGAAGGTCCAAAGAAGGGCAATGAAGATGGTGAAGCACCTGGAGGGAGGTCTTATGAGGAATGGCTGATGGCACTTGGTCTGTTCAGCCTGGAGAAGAGACTGAAGAGAGATCTCATCACAGTCTACAGCTTCCTCGTGAGGGGAAGAGGAGGGGCAGGCATTGATCTCTTCTCTGTGGTGACCAGTGACAGGACCTGAGGGAATGGCCTGAACCACCAAGAAGGTGGATGGGTGCTGGAACAGGCTCTCCAAGGAAGTAGCCACAGCACCAAGCCTGACAGAGTTCAATAAGCATTTGGACAATACTCTCGGGCACATGATGTGACTCTTGGGGATGGTCTTGGCAAGGTATAGGAGTTGAACTTGATGACACTTGTGGGTTCCACCTCTTACTCAGTATATTCTGTGCTGCTATGATAATTATTTTAACACTTGTAAAAATGCCTGTAAATTACACATAAATATAGTACACTCAAATATTTTGTCTAGATTATAAAAAATGCTAGACTGATCATTCATGTTCATCTCAAATCCATGGGCATTATCATCCTCTCTTTAATTGTCTGTTCCCACCACATCTGTTGACTGAAAGGCCACAAAGATGATTAAGCAACTAGAGCATCTCTCCTATGAAGAGAGGCTGAGAGAGCTGGGACTGTTTAGCCTGCAGAAGAGAAGGCTTGGAGAGGATCTCATCAATATTTACAAACCCCTCAAGGGAGGGTGCAAGGAAGTGGATCCAGGGTCTTTTCAGTGGTGCCCAGTGATAGGACCAGAAACAAAGGGCACAAACTGAAACCCAGGAGGTTTCAGCTGAACATCAGGAGACACATTGTTACAGGGAGGGTGACTGAGCACTGGCACGGGTTGCACAGAGACGTTCTGGAGGGTCCTTCCTTGGAGATGCTCCAAAGCTGCCCAGAGACAGCCCTGGACAGCTGGCTCTGGGTGACCTTGCTTGGCCAAGAGATTGGACCAGATGACTGCCAGAGACCCTTGCCAACCCCAAAGATGCTCCGATTTTGTCCTCACAAATTGATGTGTTTTATTCATATTTCTATTATCGATGGCATTCCTCATGTAGTTCCATGTAAACATCTGACCAAAGATGGACTTACTAATTCCCTTCCCTAGTATGCTATTCCACAATACCATCACAGAGGGTTCTAAGTGTTTTTAAATTTCAAAGAATTCATTTCTACGGTACATTTGGCAACATAGATTGCCAGTACTATGTAGGAGCATAGCTCCCATCAGCAAAATAGGCCTAACATAACAGTCAAAACTCCATGGGTACCACTAATTAGGCTGCCAGTTCAAATACAAAGGTTTTGGTTTAGGGGATTCAGTGTTCAGAGGAGAGTTCCCACTGATGGCTCTTGCAGCTGTGAGCACTTTGTATTTCTGGAACTCAGTCGGCATGGTTCTATTTAATTATCTAAAAAGTGAGGAAAAACATGAATGCAAATTATGGAAATGTTTGTGCCTTGGTCTTCCAGTGTTTGCAAGACATGAGATCTAGTGTTTTCCTTTAGAATAAAGCATGTGTTTTATAAGAAAATAATTTTAAAAAAAAAACCAAATTAAAGGCTGACATAATGCAAAACTAGCAACATTAGAAGTGCTAGTGTTGAAGTGAAAACTTCTGCCTCAAAGCAGAAGTGCTCACTTTTCTAACTGCAAAGCATACATATTTATAAATGCAGTTACTATGCTTTATAATCTTTTTATTAAAAACAAAAATATTTTAAGGTCAGCATCCTTTCATTTAGAATGGTACTCTCATGAGAATAAACTGATCCTTCTCCCACTCTGCTCTTAGACTCCATTTCTTCTTTTGCTTTTGTTTCCACTTTACCTCCCACTCAGGAAAACTGAAATGGTTTGTACTTTTCATTACAAGTCACTTAGAAGTTATAAATGAGGTGCTAAAAATACACTTTGACTGTTCTTACGACTTTCTGATATTAAAACAGATCCTAGTTTCACAAAAGAAATAAAAGTTCTCGTACTGCTAGGACAAAGCAATCCACTCTGAACACGGTCATTTTAGTAGCTGAACATTTATGGGGTGCACTGCAGCAAGATAAAATGAGGTGACTCTTCGGAATTTAGTTAAGAAGGTACATTGAGCATATGAAAACTCTGATTTTTAAGAAGTTAGTAATTCGGCTAACCTCACGCACACAACAAGGGACTAACTTCCTTGACAGAGGCATTAGCGGCCTTCAATATTTTTTTCTCTTTACACTACAATACATAAATTAATCCCCTAAATTTTTGAACTGTTCCAAACAGAGCAACAAGACTTTCTAAGGAGTATTCTTCACACAAGAAACTCTAGTTTTGCTCCTTTTTTTATTAGTGTAGTAATTGATTGCCCTAGTCATTATTATATCTAAGCCTATTTTGTAAAAAGTTTAATTATTTTAAATCCTATATTCAAGCAGATAAAAACATACTACAGAAGTGTAGCTCAGTATCATTGTCTTTCAGTAAACCATGCCAGACTTTTATGAAATGAGGCAGGACATGGCTTAAATAGCTGCCCTGTTCTCAGGTATTGGCACAGCAATCCTCTTCTGTTCTCTGCCTGGCCTCACATCTCAGAGGGTTTTCTTATTTATTTCTTTTAGATCACCAATATCTCTGAAAAGTGGATATAGTTTCTTTTAACTTAAAAGAAGGGAGGTAATATGACGGTAATTTTTTATCCTTATTTTCTTGATTAAGTCACCTTTTAAGGCCATTTTCTTTCCTTTGAATGATCATTTAATGCGTGAATACCAGTAGCTAATTACTTTTATCTGTGTCTAGATAAAAACAGATAACAATGTAAGTTTACAGATAGAAAATCAGATAAAACCTTTTTAAGCATGAAAATACCAGATCTTCTCTCTAAAATGTGAAATTTAGAGAGACTATTATTAAACCACAATTACACGTCCTTACAAAAAAATCATATTAATTCTTTTTTAATGAATCTCTCTCCCAAGAGACAATAGTAAGAGAAACAGCTTCAGTGTGTACATCAAATAACAAAAGAAACCATACAACATGGCTGTCAAATTTATGTCAACTTTCCTTATATAAAGTTGAAAATTAGATACGACTACCAATCTTTATCTATTTTTCCTCACAAATCTCTGTCTAAATTAAAGCCATTTTAGATGCAACACTTGAAAACTGAGAGAAACATATAACATATAACAGGTATTATGTCTTTCAGCTGACAGCCCACATCTCGAAGACTTCACATGATTTGTCCCAGCACCACTAAACCCATCAATTTTGCACAGTAAGGAAATTCAAGAATAAAAGTGAATTAGTTAATTCTAAGAGTCTTGATTCCTCTTCCCCCATCGAGTCAAGATTCTCTACAAAAACATTCAATAGCTTTTGGCTTCTACTGATTGATTCTAATTTTGCTCTATGTTGTCACTTCACATTTCTTACTAAATGTAAATGTTAGGTAGCTGAGTGTCTCTCCTGCAAGGCATCCACTTGGCTGTGATGATTTAGTATGCCTACTGACAGTGATGTAACACTTCAGCAATGGATTTTGACTGACTAGTAACAGAACTCTAAGTAACCTCAGTCTAAAGCAAGTCAGCAACAGTAGGTCATTTTCTTCAGTTATGTTATAATTATCACCAAGTAGGCCAGTAAAACTGCTCTACTTCAGTTACATTTGAGATGATTTATTGAGACAGAAAATGAGGCAGAATTGAATATAACTCAGAGAAAAATATAGAAAAAATCCCATACAGTTTTAGACTAAAATGAATTTGTTATGTGTGCTCCCAAGAACAAAGAAGCCCTTAAATTTAAAAGCTATATCCCGATACCACTGATTTCAAAGAGATTTTTAAATCTCCTGTCAGGGGAAGAATATAATCCCATATGAATATACATTGCAAGTGCTAATCAGATACCCACTTGAGATGTAACCTTTTATTTATACAATATATAAATGCAAGAGGTGCATCTTTCAGGACTGTCCAATGAAACAATTTTTTTTTGTCTTTACCTACACACAGTATTTTGGAGAACAGAGTCTCCTGGCCTTTTCAACAATTTCTGCTGAAATATCCATGCCAGCATAGTTCCAATTACCATCAGTTGTGATCTGACATTTTGTACACCAGGAACTGAGCTGGGGTCACCATCTTATTTCACAGAAGCCAGATTTAACACTGCAAACTCAAAGAGAAAATTGAAGATAAAAGCCTGACTCATGTTCCAAATGCACAGTTCTAATCATTCCTGAATGAATACATGAATCTGATACTAGACTTCTGTATAAATGTACCTGTCAGTGTTTTCATTACTACTGCTTTTGTAGCTATATACATATATATCTGTGTGCAATGAAGAATAGGGATCTAAGGATATAGACAAGTGATGCAGAAGAACAGAAATGGTAGGGACACAATTTATAAAGTCTTAGGAGCTCAAAATAAGATGCATGTCAAATATTCAGGATCTTGCTTAATACTTGCTTGTATTACTAAGAAAAATCAAATCCTTTAATCACCTCAGACACTCTGAGTGAACTACTTTTACTTCCTCTTCCTTGAACTTTGGAAAGACAATGAACATGTATTTAGGTATAATTAAGTCTTGCAATATCACCAGCTTTAAACCTACAAGCTACTCCCATCAAATCCAGAATCAGGAATTTATCACAGAACCATAGAATATGCAGAGTTGGAAGGGACTCACAAAGATCACTGAGTCCAACTCTATTCCTGCACAGGACCATCCCCAAGAGTTACACCTCTTGTCTGAGAGTATAATCCAAATGCTCCATGAACTCTGTCAGGCTTGGTGCTGTGACCACTTCCCTGGGGAGTCTATTCCAGTGCCCAACAAACCTCTGGGAGAAGGATCTTTTCTTAATACCCAAAACCTTAATATCTAAACCTCCCCTGATGCAACTTAAGGCCATTCCCTCAGGTCCTGTCACTGGTCACCACAGAGAAAAGATCAGCACCTGCTCCTCCTCTTCCCCTCACAAGGAAGTTGTAGACTGCAGTTGTCTCCCCTCAGTCTCCTCTCCTCTAGGCTGAACAGACCAAATGACTTCAGCTGCTCCTCATACGGCTTGCCCTCCAGGCTCTTCATGATCCTCGCTGTCCTCCTTAAGACACTTTCTAACAGCTTAATATCTTCCTTACATTGTGACATCCCAAAACTGCACACAGTATTAAAGGTGAGCCCACCCCAGTGCAGAGCAGAGGGGAACAATCCCCTTCCTCAACTGGTTGGCGATGCTTTGCCTGATACCCCCCAGAACACGTTTGGCTCTCCTGGCTGCCAGGGCACTGCTGACTCATTTTTATGTGCACATTTTTATGTGTAAAAATTATCTGTAATACAAAATTCTCTGAATGTTGTTGCTTCCCAGTGACTCTACTTGGCTCAAACGTGAAAGGCAACTTTAAGAAGTATGTGCTCCCTATCTTGACACCCTCCCCTCAGATAGTTACATACATTGATAAAATCATCTCTCAGTTTTCTCAAGGATGAACAAGTCCAACTCCCTCAGCCTGTCATCAAAAGAGAGATGCTTGAGTCCTCTGCTCATCTTTGTTGCCCTCCACTGGATTTGCTCCATGAGGTCCAAGTCTCTCTTGTACTGAAGAGCCCAGAACTGGACACAGTACTCCAGATGTGGCCTCACCAGGGCTGAGTAGAGGGGCAGGATCACTGCCTTTGACCTGCTAGTAATGCTTTTCCTAATGCACCCCAGGACACCACTGGTCTTCATGGCCACAAGGGCACACTGTTGTCTCTCATGGACAGCTTGTTGCCCACCAGGACCCCACTACCGTCCTTCTCTGCAGAGCTGCTTTCCAGCAGATCAGTCCCCAACCTGTACTGGTGCATGAGGTTATTCTTCCCCAAGTGAAAGATTCTGGTTTTGTCTTTGATGAATTTAAGACAGTTCCTCTCTGCCCATTTCTTCAACCTGTCAAGGTCCTTCTGAAGGGCTGCACAGCCCTCTGGGTTATCACACACTCCTCTGAGCTTTCTGTCAGCAGATAACTTGCTGGGGAAGCATCTGTCCCTTTATACAAGTCATTGATAAATAAGTTAACAATACTGGGCCCTGTATTGACCCTTAGGTGACACCACTGCCAGACAGCCATTTCTCAAGGCACCTCACTGGCAAATGTCCAGCTCCCACTTCCTGAACTTGCTTATGAGTAAGACAGTTACTTACTAAGAGTAATTACACTGAACTTAGAATTCCGGAATCTTTTGGTACTTTTTAAAGGAAAGAAAGTAATTACATCATGACATATGAAAACCACATACCTGTTTTAAATTTTTATTTCTTAGTTCATTTCTTTGTTCAAAATACTACCCTACTAATAAAATCTGAATTGCTAATATGTAGTCGAGTCTATTTCATTTTCTTACATCACTGCAAAATAAAAGGAAAGACATTTTTCTTTCCCTCATAAAGCTACTTCAAGGAATAAATTGTTTGGCAAAATTGTCTGCTTAAAATACAATACATACACACAAAGATCACACTTTAAGGAGTTGTGACTAAATATTTCAGGTGCAGCAAAATGTAAATGAACAGTTTGTCTCTGATGTATACTGTGGGCCAGATAGACACTTTCTGCAAAAACCTTCATCTTCACAGAGGCAGAAAGGGTCAAGATCATCTCTCAAAAGCTTGAATTGATTCCCTCTGCAGTATGGAACTAGTATTTTAATTCTTTTCAATGAGAAAAACTTACAACTCTGCTTATTTCATAGTTCTGCTGACTTTACTAGTGTTCTAATAAATTGACACCAACTGAAGATAATTTTGGAGTGTATTTAATACCAAAAATAATACTTGCAATTTTTAATATCTGTTTATAATTTAGACTTGCAGCCAGGGTTATGATTTATTGCAGTCTGGGAAATTCATGAAGATTCTGATTTTGGAATGTTACTCTGGAATAACTAGTTCAGATCAGTTCTCATGTGGTTCAGACATTCTAATGCAGTAGTATATTTCTCAGATTTAAACTGGAAAAAAATCCTGTGTATTTTGAAATCAGGAAATCCACCTGGATATCCAAAACCAGCTATTTTGGAATGATTATTTCAAAACGGTAATTTCGGTTCCATGTGTTGGCAAGGTCTTCTGGATGCAGGAGCACCTAGCAACGGTTTAGACCATATACTGGATGTAACCTTGTATAATATTAGTATATATGAATAATTATTTTCCTATGTAACGTTATGGATTGCTTATTACCATGAAAAGAGGCTCCTACTGAGTGTGAAAGTACTTCTGAGGATGCAAAATCTGTAGCAAGGGCAAAATAATGGAATACAAAAGGGGTTGAAATACTTAATCCAATAATCTTGCTGGAACTTCAGGAATGAAATAAAGTATAACTGAATTTAGAGTTATTTTCTTCTGTGAGTTAATTCAATACCCTTTTTAGTACTGTGCTGGTACAGTTATCTTTTGGTATGTACAGATTGCTTAACTGATGGCTAACAACGACATTAAAATAGGAATAACAAAGTTCAGAGAATGAAAAGTTATTTACAGTAGAATAGGTGATAACATTACTTAGCAAGACAATCCTGTGATCCAATAATATGTTAAGCATATAATGCAAAAAACAACAGTAAAAAATTTCCAGATTTTTTTTTTTATATTATCCATAACATCATAGTAAGACTTGTTTTCAAACCTTTCAAGTGTGTGAAACCTATAAGCCATCAGAAACATCAATTCTTGACCCTTTCTTGGTAGGATTTTAAAGAACTTTGGGCTGATCGAACCTTTCATTTGTCCTTACTTTCGGAACTAATGCACTGAAAACTTCAGTACAAAGCAGAAGATCAACGAATTTGCCTCAGAGAAATCACTGTCTCCAGGGTAGCTTTTGAAGGCTACAGCTGCCAATAAAAGAAAGCTGACTAACTCTTTGTTTCAGTAGACAGAGTCTTTACCCTCCTGCTACGCATCTTATTCCTTATTACATTTGCATAGACCCCTCAGAGTAAATAGAAAACACTGAAACTTTAGAGAGTTTAATAGTTCTCTTCTCATGGTAATAATTCTATTTACCTCACGTTATAGTTAATTAGCAGGTATATGAAAACCAGTTGTGTTTACAAATGGACAGCTAAATTCTGGAGAAGTACAGAGAGTTGGAGAATTAATAGTGACAATAGCTCCACTGAATAATTTTGATGGACTTCCATAAAAGTTTGATAAACATGTTGAATTGCAATACCCAGGTGATAATAAGCTGGTCAAACCTTAAAGATTTTCCTCAAGGACAAACGCACTTAGGTAACAGTTCTGCTGCTTTCTCCTTGTAGTTAAAGATGCCAGAGTTTTTTTGAGAACTGATTCTAAGTACTGACATGTCCCAAATTACTTTTCCCTATCTGACTCCGCAAACCATCAGGATTATGGCAGGATGTTCACAACTATTCAGACATTGGCTTAAGTGTGTGCGAGACACCCCTCACCTGCCCTCCATGAAAACTGTCAATCCAAATAACGAGAATGGGCAACTTATAAATGACGAAAATATTGTGGCATAATTGAAAGTGCTGAGCAATCCAAACCATGGGAGTGACAACAGGATCTGCCTGTTGCATGATCTGTATGTCTGTATGGCCTGCTGTCAGAGTAATAACATGCAGTGAACTATACCTAAAACACCAAATAACAAAAAAGTAAAAAAAAAAAAAAAATTAGCCTCCAAATGTAAAAAAGTATTTTCAAGGGCCTTCATTAACAATGTTTGTGTGAGCTGAGGAGTCATGAGCTGGTGCAAACGGGATTATCCTGAATCAAAGGGAAGGTCTGTCAGAGGCAATAGCACGTCACAGGGTTCCTCTACCACAGAAAAGTGCTGGAGGAACAGATTTACAATATGCAGAGCACATTAGAGTGATAATTATGGGGATATATTACCTAAAACAAAAAGTGATAAGCACATGTTTTGGAGACCAGCATGGGAAGATGAAACAAGGAATAATGAAATAAAAATTAGAACAGACAATCTCAAGAAAATCATCTTGACACTGAGATACTAGCTTGTGGCACAGTCTGCTCAGCAATGGGACTGAAGTCGCATTGTCTGAAAGCTCAGCAGTAAACCTAAATACAGAGATTAGATAAGGTTAGACACTGAGCACTCTGCCATTGATACAAAAAGTGAGAGGAGATGAACTAGAAAGTCTTCAGCCTTTTGGTTTTTTTTAAGGCTGTTATTCATAGACAAGCATACTGTATTTTTCAATAATCATGTGAAGCAGATATCAGAGATTCCACACATCCTTGATCTGGGGAAGAGAATAGTAATTATTGATGGAATGTCAGAGTATAACCTCGGCATTACCTTAAGTAAGGTTTACCCCTTACCCTATTTATCTATTGCTATAGTACACAAGTAACAGTTGGGTACAGAAGAATATGAGTATCAAAGCACCCAGCAATGCAGTGAGCAAGTTTCAGTTGTTTCATTGCCTAGAGAAATTTATAGCCCCAAGCAAGGTACTCACACACTCTCCACATGAAAAAAACACAAATCCAGCATAAGCTAGAAAAAAACTTGTCAAACCAAAAGTAAGTTATAGGTGAGAGAAAGATTGTATCTGCGTGATTCAAATAACCTGAGCCCCTAATGATAGATGACAAGGAGATTTCTTATTATATCTGTAAATCATCTTCTTCCTCCCAAAACAGAGATAGAATTGCTGGTGAACTCTTTAAGCAAGAAAAAAGCATGGGTGGCAACCGATTTGGTGCAATGAATATCTAATTACTACCAGAAAAATCATGCAACTACCAAAGATATGATAGGAAAACCCCACGAGGAATCATTTCATTTCTTGTTAAGTGAGTCATTCCAGCAGAAGAGACTTCATCTACCTCCGAGCAGAGAAATAGATTATCATTTGAGCAGGATTTGACTATACTACAGACTAAACTACAGACATAGAACTACTGTTCTATGCAGTAAAATTGGGATGGCACCAGATCGTTTGTTTGGTTTTTTTTAAACAAATTTTTAAAATTAGCCAATTGGACTGTACTCCTCAAACAGGGAGAGGAATGTCTAGCTTGCAGCCATACATGGGGTCTGTGATTTGAGGCAGCAGTCCCACCCTGGAAAGGCAAAAGCATGTTTGAGCCCTGCCACTGGAATAACACTGATGTGCCTTGGGAGTTGTCCTGAGAGAAGCACAGGTACCAGGGACCTTGTGGAACCTCCACACAGGCACCAGCAAAGCAGGTGCTCTGGAAGTCTCATCTCTGGATTTTGCAGCTCATACCTCACTAATAGTAGAATGAGGCTCCAGCCTTGAAATGCCCAAAGTGAACTGCAGGCTTGGTGTACACATAGGATACACACATTCTTGAGCTCACTGTGTCCATGACTGCCACTATGGGTACACAGATCCTAGAGAAACACAGGGTCACAGCCTGATCCCCCTGACTGAAATAAACTCATTTACTGTTTCATGCAGGCAGAAAGGTTTAATCAGTATTCAATAAAAGTGAGGTTTTATCTATGTCATTAAGGTTTCCTCCATCTTCAGATATATACACATGTGCATATTCCCCCCAATATACAAGTCACTAATTAATGAAAGGGGGAGGGGGGGAAGCAGAAAGGGCTACAGAACCACCACACATCCTGTTTCAACTCACTAAACCAAGCAAAGATGAAACTTGGTCCTATGTAGGCCCCTAAACCAATAAAAGCTTGAAGCACAGACATGCCCATATATAACTTTTCCTTAAAGCAAGCCTTGCAGCACTTCCAACGGGGCCTTGAATGTGTTCCTATTTCAGAAAAAAATGAAAAATATGCTACATAAGACATCATAAATAAAAAAAGAGCTAGTAAAAAACTGTGAAAAGGTAGAATACATCCCTTTTGCTCATTTTCTAAGGTACAGCTTCTCCTTCAGTCTTGTTTTCAACCCAGGAGCCTTTCACTGGCCTCCTGCACAGTCCCAATCCCTGCGCTGAGCCAGGTCCCTTGGAAATGTTCTTCCACTGTCAGCAAGCCACAGCTCTACACCTGTGTCCTGTGGTCACTTCCCTCCTGTGACCACCTGTGTGGTCCCTCTGACAGCCAGAAATATCTCAACCTGCAAACGGTCACTGCCTTTTATGGGAGATATAATCTCTCCGATGCACAAAATAACTGTGATCCTCAGTGTAGCAGCCAAGAAAGGCAACTGGCAGCCCTTCTCCCTCCTTTTACAGCCCAGTTTTACAAAGCAATGTATTTGAACAAGGTGAAGGTAAACCCAGCTAAAAAAAAACCAACCACATGACTCTGTCCCAGTTTTCAAAACCTCATCACACTACTTCAGTGTGATGTAAGACAAAGCAATTGCACTGAATTACCAGGATCCCAAATATCAAAGACACAACTAATTAGACAGACTTAACAATCTCTAATAGCATGTTTTCCAACCCAGAAATATTTTCAGATAGGCTATAAAAAAAGTTGTGTGCTGAACTTTAAATCCCTTAATTACCATAACACACTCTACAACCAAGTGGTAATTTGTAACTTATCCCTCTGTTTGATTGAACAACTGTCAGCTGTGCAGCCCTTTTACCTACTAGCATGTTTACATTTATTTCGGTTTGTTGATCCAACGCTACACCTTTAAATAGTCACTTTTCCAAGTATTCTTAATTCTCAATTCATCCAACCCAGTTTTCTTTCTGAATCCACAGAGATACTGTTTACTCAGTTATGACACATCTTTTAAAAAAACCCCTAACTTAAATTTGTCCAAGTTTCAATCTTTAAATATATTAAAGCTGCAGTTATATTGCGCTTTACCAGACACCTGTTTTCTATAGAAAACGTTTCTTACTTTTTCACTTCACAATTCAGAATCTGCAAAATGACACAAATATCAATATAATTCCTTGAGACTCTCATCTACTCCTAATAAGTTAGTACAAGAAATCAGGGACATTTCTGACAGACAGTGAACACCAAAAGTCTTTGCTGAGAAGGACAATTGATTTGGATTCCTACTTGCAGGCATTTTTCTTTCCCATTTTTCTGCAACTCCCTGCATGCATTTTTCCCCCATCAAATATAAATTCTTCATACCTGTATGTTTTGTAAAAGAGACATCTCTTCAGGGGGACCTTAATCACATGTTCCTGAAGGCCCACAAAAAGAACACTCTGGCTGTGCAGGATCTGAAGGCTCCTGATGGGCTCTCGCTGACTTTTCGGCAGGAGCTCAATTTCCTCGAGCAGGCAGCTGCTTGAAGTCTGGTTCATTGGGGCAAGTACTTTCTTAATAGTGCCATAGTCTGACAAGGAAAAAGGAAAATGAGTTACTAAAAATCACACTAGCAATTCTACCTATGTGGTGTGTCATTCATTGACCAAATCTTTGTCCCATACTGGATGCCTTCAGCGAAGCATCAGAATGTGGGAGTATTTTGACTGAAGTTTCCTGAATTGATTATAGTACAGAGAAAAGAACTAAGAAATCTTTTAAGGTTGTTTTCATGTGATTTATTACAGTAAAAAAAAATATACAAAACCAAACATTAGTGCAGAACAGATTTCACAGCAGTAGTAGTTTTCAAAGTTGGGCTATTATAAACATATTGATGGCAAGGGTTACTGATTTCAGGTTACAGGTTTTTTCTACACTCTACTGTATTTCTACACTCTACTGTATTTAAAGCAGTTTAAAAGGTAATAGGGTCCATCATTTCCCAAATTTGTTCTAATATTCTTTGTGCCAAAAATTATGAGATTTAGATATGTATCTCATTAGTTAAATAAAGCACATGTATATGAACACATGCAGGTCTTAATTGATTCTAGGTGACTATAGCAATGAAATTAGGCTGCATCTCATCTTATTTGTCTGGACTTTGATCCTTGAAAAATCATAGCTTTTAGTATTCGCTCTTCACTGCTATTCTTATTGTGATTTCAAAGGAAAGACAGTTATGCATTGCAAACCAGTGTCAGAATATATGATGAGATTTATTATTCACTCATGCAAAGTTTTTAAATAATTTAAAAATATCAAAGTACATTTTTTCTGAACACAAAGGATCACATTCCCACACTGATAAATATTTTAGGAAGCTGTCTCACCAAAACAGCATTATGCAATCTTCTATGTGCTGGCAATAGTAAATGTTAAAGACTCAACAAAGTGTGCAGACACACACTAAGATGAGCTCTTAGTCAGGTGAAGTCTTGAAGAACTTCTCTTGTGAGCTGGTAGTAATTGCAAGAGAATTGTTTGGGAAAGCCTACTCTGCAGCACAGAAAACAGTGCTTTTGCCAGAGCTAGCACAAGGCCAGAGGCTTGTTTTGGAACTGGCAGTGTAGGCTCTCAGGACATGTCTGGCCCTGTCTTGAGCAGAGCTGAATACACCCATGAAAGCAAATGCCTGGTGGCCACATGTCTGTGCTTCCCCTGCATTGGCTTCACCCTGGGAGCATCCAAGGTCAGGGGCTGGCACCCCAACACAGCCACTGTACCCTCCAGGAGAAGTGGGCTGAGGGAGGGCAATGTGTGGTTCCCAAACTTCGCTAGGAAGTAGTGAGGACAAGCAAGTAGGCAACCTTAAGAAAACACAACAAAGAAGCCTCAAGTAGAGTCCAAAAATGAAGAGAACCAAGATGTTAATTACTATTAAAGTCTTACGAATTTTCCTGAGGAAGAATGAATGGTAAATCTTAAGACCTGGAGAAGTACTGCAAGGGAGACCATAACACCAAATAACAGGAGAAGTTAGTAGGAAGTTTACGTATAAGATTGTAAATATATAATTAACAAAACTTTAACAA